>JAMZAV010000025.1:0-245000 GCA_024449915.1 Sweltsa coloradensis | reverse complement strand
GAGATGGGCAAGGAGTTTGCAGACGAGATCATGACCATATTAGCAAGTAAGTCTTAATTATTATGCAGATTTTGGATGAATTTCCAGACTGCGTTTGATCGATGTTGATTTTGAATTTTAGGGTTGAAATTACGCTCAGTTTCACAATTAAGAGTCGATCATATGGGAACGAAACAAATATTTACCAAATACTTTTTAAGCGAGTATCGAACCCGGGTCGCTTCGTCGAGGTCTCCAGAAATAAACGACCATTTATTGGATCGTTATACTTAAAATATTTTTAACATAATAGCCTATATTATTATTTTATTTCCATTAACATTTTTTTGTAAATGCTATTACTCGTTCCATCAAAATGAGGCAGTACTTTAAATAGATTTTGACATTTAATTGAAGAAAATAAATCGTCAAGTATGTTGTCAAGAGTTTCATCATACAATAGTCAATTTTAATTCGAAAGGAATCCGTAACGCCATCGTTCAACACAAAAATGTTTGTTTAAAAATTAAATTGAAAAAGTATTTAAGAGTATATAGAAGTGAAGTTGTGCCCATACGCAAGAAAATATTTTTAAAACTATGATTCTATAAAAAAAATATTATTTGCAATAAAATATCGACTGGTAATTAATATACAGCCATTTTTTGTGCACCCATTGACTGTTTTTTTTTCAGATTCAAATGTGGTAAATACACAAGTCACAATTTCGAATTGCGATTATTTTAATGACATTTTATGTTGAAATACCCATTGCGAAATGATGCTCGGCACAAATAAATGAAGGAACTGCCAAATTTCTTCTTCCAGCCATCGTTCAAGAATCTAGTTTTCTCACAATTTACTATGAAGTTTGTTATAAATGTTGTTGTTCTGTTTTCAAAAAGCGTGTGCGAAACAGGATGGAAGGATTTATGCTCAACATTCACACAAATGACCCATAATAACGGACGAAAAATCTTATCCCATGTGAATAATATGAAATCCGAATAAAAAAAAACAACAGAAGTTTCGTTAATTAATTACTATTCTGATAAAAAGTTCTATCTCTATCAAAAAAAAAAATATATATGGTTAAAACGGGCTTCACTCTAATTAAATTGGAACTTGTTGCATTCTCTTTGCAGATAGCAACATCGCACTTTAGTACACACGATGAAGTACTGAAAACTATTTTCACATCTGACACACTTACATCATCATGAGTCAATAATTATTTCTGATTCGACATTATTCCATAATTATTATAGCAATGCAAGGCGAGCAAACAATTACATGTTTTCACTGATTTAGCATGCGTTGACAGATCCTACACTAGATGTTTGTACCCCCCTCCCTAGCGGCGGAATATTGGACCCGTTGGTGACCATGCGACATTATACGCAGGTAAAGTCGCCCCAATGAGCTTGTGGTTAGCCCTATATCAAAAATTAGTCTAATCTTTGCTATACTCGTTCCCACAATATCGCTTGCAATATTATATTGAGAATTGGCACCTTCCACAAATTTCCCCACCCTACACCCTACATAATAAACGCAGGATTTTATAAAAACATTGTCTTTAGTATTTCTTACTCAACGTTATACGATTGTTTTGCCAGTGAATACGATAATATTGGGTGTCTAACACTGTTTATGGAATTTTTAGAAGTAATATTTCGACACTTTTCAAGCATCTTTGACGATAAAGAGGTAGGACAGAAGAAAACTTTTAAAAATCCTATAAAGTTGCCTAATTAAATATATTCCAACACACAGTATAAACTCCCAATATCATCTTATTTACTTTTGAGTTACCTGCTGCTCTACTTGTTTCTTCTTTATAATGATTGTTTTGCCATTGTAAACCAACTGTGATAAAAATGGGAGAAAGCGGGGACGATCTCTTTTTTTTTATAACCCATTCTTTGTATTCAATCTTGCTTTCAGAAAAATATATTATGTCCGCACCGCCGTTGTATTTCTAAATATTTTTGTGAGCACGCGGATAAAAACAGCGACTTTAAATCACCCACCCACCTAAACCGCCACTAAAATGAGTTATTTATATTTGAGACCATATAAACTATGTGTGGAGTAGTAGAAAGGCAAATGAAAGATGAAACAAAAGTTATGGCCTCGTTTGACACAGTCGTGGCTTAAGTGGGTTGTGCTGTGACCTAGTGAGATAAAATGTAACTAAGACATTCATCACTTGACCGGTTGATAAAATAGACTTTTCTTAACACAAACTTAATCTACTATTCAATTTGACAAGTAACTTAGATAACGTATCATATACATGCAAGTACGAAACCAGAGCTAGCCTCGAGTTTAGGGAAGTAGGCCGAAATACATATTAAAGAAATATATGCTTCTTGTATTTAAGGTCTCCGACGCGAGGAAACATCGCGAATTCCTGTTAACCAAGGCCTACTGAACCAATTTTACCTTAGCATATACTCAACCGTATAGTATTTACGAAACTGACAAATTTTCAATGTTCGGAAGCCTTTGTTAGTTTCCACATGAATGTCAATGAAATGCTTATAATTTCCAACTCACCCCAAAAACTAGTACGGTTTCCTTGAACATGAATTGAAAAATAATTTCACGATGATTCAATACATTTTACGATTCTTGGTATAAGTTTAAATCCCGCTTTGTAGCGTTCTTAAAAATTAATGTACATGAACGTAGAATCAACTGTAAAAAACATGTTTTTACGTCCACATCTCTAGAAATAAATTAAAGAACAACCAGTGTTGGCACTCACCCTTTCGGCTCGATATCAGAACGATCAGGCTCAGGGGGTGTTTGGCCTAGAGCAGATGGAAATAAGATGAACTATTAGTAGAATCACACGTCTAAAAATATCACAAGATTGTGTGTTTACTTTTTTTTTTAATTTAACGTCTATCCTATTCAGTTAAAAGCAATGATTTAAAAATTTACAAACCCTCCCCTCCACTTCCACCACAACTCAATCTGTAAGTGAAAAAGAGTTTCCTCCCCAAAGACATAATACCATTCATTGAAAAGAGCCCATAGACTCGGTGTGAAACTTCAAGCATTCACAAAAGTAATTAAGAGTAATGTATTCGACAGAAGATCAGAAGGAGGACATTTAAATAAAACGAATCACATATCCAGACAACAAAATGAACTGTTATTAAGCATAGTTTGAAATAGTAATATAACAACAAAACTATTTTTATAATATATTTAAATAGTATAACAATCTAAAATGAAATGAACTAAAATTAATCAAATGTAGCATATAGGAAAAAAGAAGAAAAAAGGTTTGAAATTCCCCATGAGTCAGAGTAAAGGGACAAGGCTTACTCAAAAGCCGCGAACCCCAGTTGACAATTTGTGCTCCCTAATCTGGGTTCTTCTGTACCTGTTTTTGTTTTAAAGAAGACAACACTCGTCACACTATTTGTTTTTTAATATTCGGTCTGCAAGGTCTTTGTGATAAAATGTAAAGAAATTGAGCTTGATGATTAAAAAGTTATAATACTTATAATATATAAGTTATAATAATATAATAATCATGTGTAGTATAATTTAATGTTAAGCATCGATAGATGTAGCTCAAGAGTAAAGCGCGAGATGCTGATTCGGGAGGTCACGTGTTCGAATCCCGCCACCGGCAATCCAGACTGAAAGTTTGAACATAAATATGTTTCGAAAAAGTATGCATTACATTTTAATCTGATGAATATTTATTAAACATTTTATTTTTAATACTTTAAATTTTGAAATATTATTACATTGCCAATGACATAATTAAAAAAACGTTAACCATCGCAATATTAACACATTATAGATATTTATCTTCGTCAAACGCAAAATAGATTTCTACGATCTAATTATCTAAATCATATCCTTGAAGATTGGAATATAAGTTCTTAAATTCAAGCAAGCAATAATTCCAAAGAATATATGAAAAATAGGTATATAGGAAAGTCCTCAACCATTGTTCTCACGAACTAATGATGTGCCTCTACAGAAAATCTATCTAAAGCGTAGCAATTTTCACCCGCAAGCCATGCGTGGTATGCATTTCAAAAGATTGAATGAGTCGTATTGAATTCGAATTAATTCAATTATTGTCGTATTCGAGAAGATTCGTGAATTGAATTGCCATAATGTTGGTAATGAGATTACTGAGCATCGTAATAATGAAGATTCCATCATTCAGTCAGTTACTTAAATTCCTTGCAGAAGACAGAAAATTAAGACGGGGATTTAAATTTGATCAGCAACGATGTTAAAGAAAATTGATTTTGAATTACTACTCATTATGCTGAAATAATTTAACTGACCTTCATACACACTTCAGGTAGTGCTATCTGTGTGCGTCGTGCAACCGCAGTTTCATTCTCTAATCTTGTTTTTTTTTTATGTGAGGTTCAGTGAGTATTTGAGTATTCCCAAATTCCCAACACGTAATTGATAATTGATTCAAGCTAGAATATATTATTTACATTGGTGGAGCGTAGTAAATTTAGCGAGTTTTAAGGGATGGCTTCTATTTGAATATCCCCATCGAAAAGTCATTTGGGTGTGTTTTGTGTGTATTCTCTCTCTACCTGACAGAAGGGTCATTCCGATCCTAATGGTGCCTTGTTATAGAACGTGCGAAATCTCTGTGTACACTGGTCGACGTTCGACATCTCAATCAAATTAGCTATGAATCGAACCGAAATGTGCGCTCGTACTGGTCGAGTGAGCATCCTACATTTTTACACCGAACAAGATAATATTTTTGTTGCATACTCAGGAACGTGATACCAACCCTCGTTAAAGCTTCTCGTTTTTTGGCCCCGTTTGGAAAACAAATTTTTAATTGACAAATATTGCAATTTAAAAAAATGTACTTTAAGGACTCGTACGAAATAATCTGTAACTTAAATTTTTAAAAGGGGCTTTGTACGATAAATAAGTAGTTAGTTATCAGTTGGAGGGTTAAAATAGAACTATAATTTTGCCATTATAGAAAATAATATAAATAAAATACTTAAAAACCGTAAATGATGTCCGATTTTTTTCATTTAAAGTGGATAAAACTTACAAAAATCATACATTTTTGTGATAGCATTTTTTTTAAATTTTAATGATTTCAAGAGTTAATGATTGCATTGTATAAATTTATTTATTACTTTAATAATTAAATATTTTTATTACATTCTAGTCTAATCCTATTTTCAATCATCGGGCGTGATGCTCCTCGGAATCTGAAATTGTATAGAATTCAATTAGCTGACATACAAAAGAGCTCCGCTCTCGAATAGAACAATGTGTTCTACTCGCAAGTAAACGTACTATAGAAAATTTTGATTTCCCTTCATGTAATCCGAAAAGTACGAATGTAGCGCACTCTGGACTCAGAGCGTCCGCACCCAAATGTCTTAGCTTGGACCAAACATGTAATTAAATTAGCTAGTTTAAATCATAGTCTCCGAATATTTTTTACCGTTATTATTCACAGACCGGTTGTTAATAAACGGTAAAACAAAGTAAACACAAAGTAATTGTTTGTCAGATCGATACGTTACTATACTGTAGTGTTAGTGGTGAGACTATATAAATAAACGATAAGTGGTGCTACTTTACACAATGTTAACATTCCATTACACGTTCAAGGTGGTAAAACAGAACGGCGATAAAACGAGAGCTCAATTAACAAGCAACACTAATTAATCCATATGCACGTGAGGGTAATACTGATCGCGAGCCCTACCATACACAAGTAGAGTATAAAGGGGGGGTCACATAATATTATTGGCGAAATACAAATGGTCTCATTTAAATTTTATTTTTTATTATTTATACCATTGGAAGTTCATTTTTTGCACCATATCAGAATGTTACATTTGTAGAAAATATATTTGATTTACGGATTACTTTGTTGTGTTTTTTTCTAAAATGTTATTCTAAGGGTATAAAAAGATAATAAATGTCCATATTTTTTAGTTGTTTCGGGTAAAATGTCGGCAACTACTCCTTTCCTATTCCTATTCCTTCCACAAAGATCAGATTTGATGTTAAATTCCTCCAAAAGAATATTTTCACTCGACGCTTACGTACATTTTTCCTGTGTTCTCTTATTCGACTTGTACTGAACGTGCTTTACAGCTGTACAGTTATTGTTTTTAGTTTTATTATTCCGTCCATTATTTATCCGTGCATGCGTCTTAAAATGGATGCTTAGTTGAAAAATTGAATGATCAATTCATATTAGGATATTTATTCAGACGGGACTAAGGTCTGTCCCATTCAAACTTTTGAAATTTACATAAAAATGTAGCGATGCTAAAATATAAATACATTAAAGGGGCTATAACCCCAAAAAATTATTTTTTACCACATAATCTACAGCATAATACTACACTAAAATGACAATTTAAAAAATTATTTCTTGTAACTGTAATTTTACACGAATTTTTCAAGTTTTTTGATCCAGAAATTGTAAAATTGGCGTTTTGAGGAATCTCTTAAATCGGCTTCACTTGCTAATTTTCGGTTCCACCTAGATACTAGAGAATCGTACCAATCTAAAATGGCTTTTCATAACATCGTGTCTTGAAACTGTGTGCAAATATACACTCACACGTGCAAAATATACCTTCCAAAATCACACCCTTTCTTGGTTTTCAGCATATTTTGACCGAACCACTTGCCCAAATTACAAAACAAAATAAAGCGGTTTTACAGAAAAGACTGCCGAGTACGTCAAAAATGGTCAATATCTTTTTGAATCAAAATCCTCTAAGGTCGCGGGGCATAAACATTGCCCCCATGTTATTTCTTATGGGAGATTTTTGCCGATGGGACCTAGCTTGAAAAAAAAGGTTTAACAATTTTTTGAGAGGTCATGGTGGGCCCAATAATTTTTTTAATTAATTGCTTAATTCATTACTAGTTCCCGAATGAAATATATTTTTTGAGTTTAGTGGGTGAATACCCCTTTAATCAGGGAGTGAAGTTCCCCAATAAGCATCACATTAATTGTGCCCGTCCGTCTGTGCGTGTGTAAGAATCACGATTAAAACCAAACACGGCCTCGAATAAACATGCGTTTTGTTGACATTTTCCTTCAACAATAATAATACGTAATGTTTTTGGTGACTTTTGGGGTCAAAGAGTCGGGGCTAGTATATTTTATAAGTGGAATTTCTCCGTACCCGGCACCTCCACCAAATATGTCAATTCATCAGTGCTTTTCGACAATCTGTTGATTGAGTGGCTTCGCTTCCTATATGTAGTACTCCCATACCCCTGATAGAACATTTAATGTGCAAGAGAAAAAATACAATCATATCTCATCCGCACATAAACGCTAGAGAGGAATGGATGCAAGCCAGAGAGCTAGTAGTGTAGATACTTTCTTTGTCTTTCTCTATCAAACAGAGATAGGTACCCAGGGGACGTCTAAACATGGATTTATGTCTGCATTTCGAAAATGAAGATTGTGTTGCGGTTTCCAATCAACAGGCTAACAATTATCTCAGAAATTCTGTTTTCATATTTTGTAGTTCCGAATTCTTTATACTCCCTATTGTATCAATCTTCGAAACACGAAAAGACGGTCATTATATAAAACTGCAAATTAAAATGGATATCAAATTTAACATGTGAAAAATATCGAATTACAATTTTGTCCCAATTAATTTTTGTTGGATTTTCATTGAATGTAATTTTATGTAGGCAATAAATACAAAATTGTCTGGACCGGCACCTCCACCATCCAAGCAAAAATAATGATATTATGTTTTCGTTACCCAAAAATCAGGTGCAATTGCTGACTTTTGAGTCGTCCCTTAAATACCAGACCTTATCACACTTAAACAAACTTTTCTGGAAACTCATTGATGCTAAAATAACACTTACATTTGAATCTTTCTACCAACCCAGTTACAAGAAATGATTTTCAGTGTTCCATTTCTACAAAATTCATTTGCACAATTTCATTTTCAATTTGTGCACATTTTAATGTTATTAAACTTATATAATGATCGCAACATTGAAGTTAGTTTATTTTCGAGATCACATACGTGTCTCATAGTCTCCTCTTAAGGGCACTCAATGCTCAAATCCAGAGAGGTTTTGTGGGGCTTTACAATTAGGCAGGACATGCAACAAACATAAACGTTAGCGGATTTGCCTCAATATCTCAACTTCCCGTAAATTCGTGACTAATCCAAGATAATATTTTTCGTTATTACACTAAATTATCAATTAGTCTCCATTCTAAAGGCTAAATGAACATTACTTGTCAGTTGAAATTAATTCAATACACAACTACTCATAACAAACTGCCATATTGTTTCCACGCGCGCGCTATATTCTATTGTTTCCTCAATATCCAGTGAATACGAATGAAATACAGGACTCCTCTAGTTTTTGCAATTATTAAATGAATCCATGCATTAAAACGGACTCAACTGATTTTAGCCAGTTGAAACACAGACACCCTACATATGAAGAATACTTACGATTAAAGAATCGTTATAGATTGCCCATTGTTTGTTAAGTTGGTAGATTAAAACGATACTTTTTTTTAATGCAACGATGATCACATAATAATGACGGTTTGGTTCGAAGTATAGCTTTCATAATTAGATCCGAAATGTATAAGATATAAATGGAAATACGGCTTTGCAGTACAGGGCATCTGAGAACAGATAGGAAAATCTGGGGCAACAGCAGGGACAGGAGGACACAGAAACCGTGTTGTTCATACTCAATAATTTATCTTTAATTCCCTTAGTTATTTACTTGTCTGAATTTAATGCATAAATCAAAGTATACAATCGTAAATAAGAAGTTATTACCAGCATCAATATTGGACACAAAGATTTGTACAGAAAACTAGTTAGTTATCAGATAACCTTCCTAGTCTTGATTTACATCTGTCCGCGGATGTATCGGCAGACTTTCAGTCGAGTATACTTTCAGAACAGTGATGGGAAGATGCACGTGAGAATAATGAAACTATCCGCTTGAGATCATTACTCCAGTGGTTCGATACCCGGTTTTCAATTCAGAAGGTCCCGGGTTCGAATCCCGATTGAGTAAAAGATTTTTAACTTTCGAAATGGACATCAATACTAGTGTAAATGGCGACTTTGGAGCCGTCCCAGCAACGAACCACATTACAAATTAATTATTACATGAAAAGCTTTTGTGATATAATAGTAATCTTGGAATATCTTCACGAAGCGACGTAACCCTGCGTAATCTTGTAAAGGTAAAGTGGTGGTGGTGGTGGTGATGGTGGGGGAATATAGGTTGAAACGATTTGAAGGTCTCCTGAAAATTTCATGGAGATCTAAGCAGCCGTTTTCCCGGTACAGAGCGAATAATTAAACAAATTGTACTACAAGTAAAAAAAAGACGTAAAACTACGTTTTTCATGAGAAATATTTTTTTTTCGATTGTACGAGGTCGGTCTAAGTTCTGAAATTTCAAATGTCTTGTAAGAGTTTCATCAAGATCAAAGTAGAGAGGGAACAGAAAGACAAAAGAAGAAACAAAAAAATCACCCGAGATATTTTTCTCAGTAAAGAAAAATTTAAATATTCGTTATGTTCCCTATCTTCACTACGCTCGTCCAATTACAACGCCCAGGCACGTATTTAAAAAAACTATGTTAAAATCGACCTCGCAATATATGCGCGCTACCTCGTCTGTTTCAGAATGTAGAACATTTATGCACATTTGTATAATATGAGCACTACCGCTGTCGTATTAACAAAGCTGTATTTTGCCTCGGGACTCGGAAGCGAACATCGGCAAAGCATGCACAATTCTATAATTCTATAATTCCATCAAATCGCTATCATAGCATAGATTCAATTGTCTGAAAAGATGACCCCTACCGTTAGCTCTTTGTCTAATGTCGGACCTTGGTTCATTTTCGCCTAGTGTGGAAATTAAATTGTCGCTAACTCGAAATGATGGACGCCTCGTCTAAATGCATTATGTCGTGAGGAGATGAACATTTTTATTTTCGCTCAAACATTTTTTTATCCCATGACGTATGTTATCCTCCGTTTTAGACTCCGTCCAATTAGAAAGTTATGAGCCACGTTATCACTAGACACAATTTATTGAATTATTTGCGATGAAAAAATAAAGGTTCGATGGTTATTTAATTTATCTCAAAATTGATCTTACACATTAACAACGTTTGTATGTTGGTAAAATTTGTGGTATTATTCAAATACTCATCACAAGGGTAACATTGTAACAACCCAGAGAGGAATTTTAATTTAATAAACATATAATGGATAAACCTGAAGAAAAGTCCAACTGTAAGGGGTAGTGTATTCAGGGACCAAAAGAGTCCATAAACTGAAGTATATTTACTATTTTTAAACTATATAATTTGACCTGTCTTGCGTTCGTAATTAAAAATTATTTTAAAACGTCAAAACATGCATTCGTATTTCAGCATTTTAAAATTATTTACACACATGATTTTGACAAAAAAAGAAGATAAATGTTAATGTTTGATGTACTTTTTTTCATTTGAATAATACAAAAAAATATATTATTCATAACTGAAAGTACTTTTTCCATTTTGTCCGAAGTTTTTAATTCTTTTTTAGAAACCTACTACATCAATTTCGAGAATCTACATCACACAGTCCTATGAGGTTTTATCGTAAGTAGATTTGTAAATAGGTATATATTTATTTTAATTCATCATGCAGATATGACAATTGTTTGCTGAGTACTAGCTGAATTGCGGGAAGCCTCGATATTATAGAGACTCCTAAGGGCATTCAATAGTAACTGTTGTATACCTCCCATATTGCTTGTATTATGGTGGCTTATTTTAATGTATATTCCATATGCCAAAGTATAACAAGCACAAGGACGGGAATACCGCGCAATAGGAAGCGAAGCTTACCGTTTTTAAAATAACATTTAATCTGCTTAATATTTTTGGTGGAGGTGCCGGGTTTAGAGAATTGTCCCTATTATAAAATGTAAAAGGCTATTTCTGTTTGTATTCTACAAATAAAATAATCATGTTTTATATGAAGATTGTTGCTTCTTAATTAGAGTATAAAATTAGTTAATACCCGAATCATTAATTTTATTAGTGCTATTAACAAGATTTGTTGTTATTTTTAGATTCAGGGCCAGTTCAATTCTATTGTCTGCAGACTATAGCACAGGTACGGAAGCAGCCAAAATATTGATCAGATTACCGTTATTATACCGCGCTTGTTTCGTTTCCAATTCTAATGTTGGAGGTACCGAGTTCATAAGTGTTCCAAGTTCTTGGGGATAACCCCGCACCCTTACCCTGTGTACATTTATGACATTAAAATATTGTATTTTTAAAACTTGATTTTGTAGAACTGAAAACTGTTTATAATTTTTGTATACCAATACGATCAAACTAATAATGTGTTCATGATTAGGGTATTTACTTTGGACAATCCTGGTACACACCCAAGAAAATCATACACCGAACAAGTCGAAATACAAATAAATGTACTAAATTAAGTAAAACCACCTTCAAACGTACGTATGTAAATGTATCTGAACAACGAATTAAAACAAGACATCCATGATTTGAAACATTTGGAAGCACAGAGGAATCCCGAAGAATCGACCTCGTATTCAGTTTTTACAGTGAGACGTGACACACGCACAGATGACGAACAGAAAAGTGATGACATGGGAGATTCGCTCCCTATCTTGATGTGTAAGATCACTGTCATAGTAGCTGTCTTTCTTGTAATTTTCTTAGGTCTCGATTTTTCCTAGTACATTTGTACAGTACATAGTACAAAAATAGTTGTACCAACGACCGGGAAAAGAGTTTACAATAATTACTCTCTTCATCGTGCTTATCACATCAACCATGTAATCAGGAAGTTTGGCACGAGTTTCTCATTCCGACAAACAAAGATCTGGGTCGAAATCAACGAAGCGTCTAGGACTATTTTGATGAGCTCGTCGACTGCAAAGAGATCAAATCTACGAAGATTTCTTCTATTTGAACAAGAAAAGTGCTTACGTAGACAAAGTTTTGAAATTCTCTTATGTGAGTTGAATATCTGTTTGACGGTCTCCTTGTCTATGAAGTTTTCTCCGGCCAGAGCCTGCACACTTGCCTTACTGACTGACCTGACTGTTTTACAACAAAAATTTAAGTATCCCAATTAAATTTACTACATTTGTTTTAGTAAATTCCATACAATTATTATAACTAAAATTAAATACATTGATTGTTTAATTAAAATTGTACTTAAAATGTATTATAAATAATAAACTTATATCATTTTTTTTTGACTGTACCCCAAAATCAACTCCATCGAAGGGTTTAATTTATCAAATTATTAAATCATAGATCTACGTGTGCCACAGAAGGTCGACGACAACTATCAAATTATTCTAGCTAAACGGGAGCTTGTACCCCCCCGCCCCAACCATCAATGACCGAATCCTTCTTCTTCCTTAAGCCTCATATTCTGTAGGAACAAATGTGGAAATAAACATTGTGTATGCACACGGAGAAATTTGTATGGATTTATCTGCGAGTGACTTTTCTAAAACTTTAAGTTGGCACTCGAATAAAATTACATTGGGGACTTTCAGCCGCCCTCATGACAAAGCAAAAATAAATTGTATAAAGTTGACCGTATTTAGACTTGTTGATTGTGGCGTCGCCCCCTGGTGAATCTCGCTCCACCACTTGTTACGATTTCTAGTTTCAAATTCAAATCTCCGATTGGCCGTTACTCGCGCGTCAATATTAACAGTCCAGAAGGGTTGGCTACGAAGTTACCCGTTAATTAGACTTTTTAATGGTTTGATTTTTTGTTGTTTAACGTCTCTATTCATATATTATAGCTATTCGAGACGATGAGTGGTGATATATGATGACGATAAGGGACGATTACAAAAAATCCATGACTTATGCGGGTTTCGAACCCAAGTCCTCGTTCGGGCCAGCGCCCATCGTATGTTCCACCGCGGGTGGCTTCCACACTGAACATTGTGTTATGCACCTGAGTAGACTTCATATGAATTAATTAAATATATTTTTTTTTCAATTGTTTGCCCCTCTTCAGGTGTCAATTTAGGTATATTGGAGTAAGGTATACGTTATCTTATTTGGAAATAAAGTTGAATAGTAAGATCAAGATTGTTCGTGTATTGATGTAATTTTCGTGCTCTTGTGCTCGGAAGCGTAAATACTCGAAAGTGCAGTATTGTATTGTATTGTATTGTATTGTACTGTTTTATTAGTCACTGGATTACACGGATATTGGGAAAAAAAAGACATAGAATAAAAATTATAAACATATGCCATATGTCCTCCCAATAGTAATTTGGACGTCGTCATAGATATAGGTAATCTAAATTATTTGATAGATTAAGCATTAATAGTAACAATAAAATACTAAAATATCAATGAAGATACTGAGACATATGTACATGGCTGATAAATTAAAGTAAGAAGTAATAAGGTAAAATAAGAATAAAATGGATAAATCATGACCCTACCACGTTTAATTAATTTATTTATTTATTTATTAATTTTATTAAGTTAACAGTCCACACGTTTATGTTAGCGGTACGAGGATGTCAAGTCGTCCTTCAGTCTATTAAATGATTCGGTCAGCAAAAACTGTTTTAATGAGGACTTGAATGAGGTAAGATTGTTTATTGTTTTTAAGTGCTTGGGTAAAGTGTTGTAGATTGTTTAAGGGCCCTTGCTCAACAGTTTGAGGTTATGGTCTAACACATGGATATCACAGTGGCTTCTAGTGAAGTTGTTGTGGATATCGTAGTTTCTGGTAAAGAGGTTCTGGTTCGACGTCACAAAAATGGCGGCTTGCTGTATAAGAATAGAGGGAAGAGTCAGGAGCTTCAGCTCGGTGAATAGAGGTTTGCAAAATGATCGCCAACTGGCTCCTTTTATACAGCGAATTGCACGTTTTTGTAGAATAAAGAGACGCTGGAATTGCGGTGATGTGCCCCAGAACATTATGCCGTAAATAAGGTGTGAATATAGCCTACATGGGCATAGTAAACTTGAATGATCAGTTCTGTCGACACTATGTTTCTCAGCGAGCGTATCATGAAGGTTGCTCTGGAGATTGACTTTGCTACCTTGTCAATTTGGTCAGACCAATCAAGAGTTTCATCAATGATTAGACCTAGAAAGTTGGATCTCTGTGCTTGTTTCAGGCTCTTTCCGTTCATACGAATGAGTGGACTGTAATTTAGGTGTTTCTGGTAAGTGTGGAAGTGTATAAAGGTGGTTTTTTGTTGGTTGATCTTGAGCTTGTTATCCTGTGAGAACAGGGTCATTTTTTGGGTTGCATGCTTGCCAGCTTCCGACAGCTGTTTAGATGTCTGTACTAGGGCGTGTGTAGAATCATCTGCAAAGAATTCACTGGTAGATTTTCTACTGGGGCGATGTCGATGTACTCGTCCGGGTCGTTAGTGTAGACGAGATACATAAACGGACCCAGGATTGTTCCTTGTGGGACCCCAACTAATAAAGTGAGTGCTGGTGATTTTACCATATTGTTGGACTTGAGTCTTACTTCGACATATTGTGTCCGATTCATGATAAAGGATTCAATCCAAGATTGTGCCACACCTGCGATGCCCATTCTTCTAAGTTTTGCGAAGAGAATGTTGTGATACACACTATCGATTGCCTTAGACATGTCGTAAAATAGGCCTAATGATAAGTTGTGCTCATCTAAGGAGCTATATATTTGGTTTAGAAACTGGAAAATTGCGGTAGAGGTTGATTTCCCTTTTTGAAATCCATGTTGGGATGCTGCTAACAGGTTATTCTTAGTTGTAAATTTTACGATTTAGTCTCGCTTGTAATACGTGTGTACACACATGTTACTCACGCCGTATGTCGTTGGGTTATTAAGTGGTTTCATTTACGTAAACATTAGATTAGTAGAAACGTTTTACTCTGGTTGTTGCCAAGATGTCAAGAACTGCATTCAAGGCCAGGATTGTTCCGAGCACACAGTCGCCGGCGGCGCGTCATCTCAACAATCAGACGCGGTCAGTCCTCTTGGACCATGAATGTTGAACGATCACCTCTAGAGGGTGCGATACAGGAATTTGTTAACCCTTTCCAGCCCAAGTTTCAAGTTTCAAAATTAAGTCATTTTAGGTAGTTAATTCAAATTTCAAATTTTTTCCTAATATTTTTAGTGTTTTTCAAATAAAATAATCATGCTTTTTCAGAAATATTGGGAAATTTTGGATTTTGAATAAAAGCATAATTTAAGTCATAATGCAAATTTGAAACACATTCCTAAAACTAGTTTTTTGTTGACATTTTTGCATATACGTTGCATTTTTTGTAACTCAAAAATAGCAATTCCCGAAATTTATTACATTTCCGGAAAAAAAAACTTTTTTTTTTACATTTTTAGCCTTTTTCGCAGATGTGTATTTTCAATTTTCTTTAAAAAATTCACTTTTTGTCCCATTGGCATGGGGCAATTTTTTTAATTCAACAAAAAAATTAGGTCAAATTGAAAAAAAAACGTATTATGTACCGGGATAAAAATTTGAAAGTTAATGATTCCATTTGGATTCATGTGGCTGGAAAGGGTTAACAAACTTTAAAAAAAAAATCTGGAATCTTCTGCCAAGTGATTTAAAAAGTGACAAGTTTTTCAACATTTTTCTAGATATACTTTTCTTGATACTAAACGCATTACATATCAAATTGTAAGTTGGTAGTATTTTTGGTAATATTAGTCTTGTAATTTTATTGGTGGATAAGCGTGCGAAGTTATCAACGTAATGCTTTCCTTGTCTTTGCCTCACTCATGTGTATACAATGAAATATACATAACTTTTTACTGGATGGAAATCCTTGCAGAAACATAATAATAACGACAGTGTTGGCTTGAGCGTTAAGCGCGCGACTCTGATTCGGGAGGTCCCTATTTCAAATCCCGTCGAGACCGGCAATCCTGACTGAAGATTTTTTCGAGGTTTGCAAGGAATAGAATAGAATAGAATGTTGATTTATTTCCATTTAGTGTTGCATACATAGTTTTATGTTTACATAACACAGTTGACTCCTAAGATTAAAAATTACATCTTGTAGTTAGGGTATGTGGAAAGTGTAGGACATATATTTACAAATTAATAGGCTATTTATACCCACTACTTACTAATGCTTGATGTCTTCGCCATCGAGTTGTAGGTCTAAATGTTTAAATACTTAATATAACAGTTTATAACACATAACACTACACAAGTTGGCACATGTATAATATGTTTGCCAATTATCATTTAGGAATTCATCTACTGAGTATGTCTTATTCTTTAAGAGTGATATAAGTTTGTTTTTAAATAAATTTACTTTGGAAATATTTTTTTTATGTTTGATGGAAGTTTGTTAAATACTTTTATGTTCATAGCTTGAATTTACTTGTGTGAGTTTGCGCTTGTGATATTTAATGTGTAGAAGGGATTGAGTCCTCTTAAACAGACCTCGGACATCCCTTCAAAATTATCCAAAGCTTAAAATACCTAGTGAGACACTTAAAGTGGTAGCATGAATGGCACCCTGAGCAGGCTTACCACAATATATATATATATTATATAGTCGATGATTATTTTGCCATTTGGCAACATGGCGAAGAAGAGCTACCTAGTTTTTTGGATCATCTTAACTCTGTACATCCTGACATTCAATTTACAATGGAGGTTGAAGTAGATGGAAAATTGCCGTTTCTTGACACTTTAATAATCCGGAGACCTGATGGGCGCCTAGGTCATACTGTGTACAGGAAGCCAACTCATACCAATAGGTATTTGCAGGCCTCTTCACATCATCACCCGTCACAACTTCGTTCAATAGCTTTTACTTTGGCTACACGTTCGCGACGAATAACCGACGTTGAACATTTGGAAGAAGAAGGTTCTGCCTTACGTGGAGCACTGCTTAGTAATGGCTTTCCAAACCGGTTGTTTTACAAGGCTTGGAATAGAAAAACAAGAGCGGAAATACAACTTGCTTCGGTAGACGTCGAGCCATCAGTTCAACCAAGAGCTACTGCATATTTGCCATATGTGAGAGGGACAACAGACCGGATCGGCCATATACTAGCTCAAGAAAACATCAAGACGGTTTTTTTCAACAGACAGGACCCTGGGTAAAATGATTGGTGGTCCTAAAGATAAGATACCTTTGGAGGGTTGGGGCGTCTACGAGATCCCCATGTGCAGAGACTGTTCCCAGACTTATATTGGCCAGACAGGGCGAAACATGTCAATGCGTCTACAAGAAACACATGCTTGCAGTCAACAAGCTGGAAACCACTTCTGCTTTGGCTCAACATGTCAAAAAAAAAAGGGTCATTCGATAGACTTTGAAGGAATGAGGTCTCTTGCCATGATCAGCCATCTGACTAGCCGTATCGTCAGAGAGGCAGTAGAAATTGAAAAACGCCCTCAAAACTTGAACAAGCGAGATGATGGCAAACGTCTGGCCAGTCTTGGAAGCCTGTTTTGGCAAATAGATTGGTGCCTGAAAAACCATAAAAACAGATAATCCAGACTCTGCGCTGGATACACATGGTCAAGAGTCGTACCAACAGTTGACCAGACTCCTCTACAAGAATGTTGACAAGAAGTCAACATTTAAGTCCTACAATTTCCAGCAATTCTACAACATCAGTGAAGAACAGAATCAGCCTGTGAGAAGGGTGACTAGAAGTCAAGCAAAGCGCTTAGCACAGTGATGTGTGTTAAAAAGTTTCACTGCACCTGATTTGCTTTTGTACTTACTATTTGGTTTGCCTTTGTAAGGCGGTTAAGTTTGTTTATATTTTTATTGTGTTGCTGATGTTTTGTTTTTATTGTTTTATACCAACTCTTCTTGAAAATGGAAGCCTAGTCTTCTGAAACGTTGAAGTTTTAATTAAATATTTGTTTTAAACATCCAATAAAGCGTGATTTTTCCGTAAAGTATAACTTAACACATATATATATATATATATAATATATTATATATATATATATATATATATATATATTTGTCATAGCAGTTGTCAAAAAGTTTTCCGACGGGTGGTTCGAATTAGTAAATCATATTAAATCAAACCTTAACCACCCGCCTCATTATCCACATCACGTTGGGATCAATTCAAAATTTAATTACTATTTAATTTATTCACTCGACGAAAATGAAATTAACTAGTTCTAAAAATATTACAGTCTTTTAAAATATATGGTGTGTTTTTAATGCATGAGTTATTTGAAAGAGCTTTCGACAAACTTTTCGAAATGCTATGATCAAAAACTATGTAACTTAAAGCGCTTATATTAAAACCTAATTCATATATAATATATTATATAATATATATATATACATAAAACATACTAATAATTTTTGGGAGAGACAAATTGGCATTAGCAACCATGCCATGGTGCACAGCACAGTTCTTCCCCACTACAGATTTACTGTGTTTATTCGAATGATGGTTTGGGACAAATAAGGTAACTATTAGAAATTTTTATTCAAATTCAGACTCATTTTTATATTTTTGGCATGTCATCTATGAAGTGAGAATAAAAACTTCGTATGAAGATATAATTAAGTTTCTTTAGCATCACGAACTCAAACTTTCTTATGGTTCTAACGTTTTTGCTCGCTTTTTTGAAACTCGTAAACCTCTCGCCGAAGAAAATTTCGGAAAAAAAAAAAAAATGCAATCACTTACATCCGTGGAAATGGTACAAAGCTGCCGCCGTTTTAAAAATTTGGGACTGTACAGTAGGGTTTGGAAGCTTTTGGCGGCAGGCTAGTGGCGCGCTCCGTGGCAGGATGTCTAACTAATCAATTCTCGGCATGGGGTCATACCTCCGCAATTGAGGCGCGGATTCCGAACAACATGACTAAATCTCATTCAAGAAATATGATGACTAAATTTTAGACATTTTTTAAAGTCATTTTCTTGTATATTTTAGCGCAATGATGGAGAAAATTGAGCGTTATTCATTTTGCCCGGGCTCTGGTTGCCTAGTAACGAGCGTAGTTTGTGGAGTGGGGGTCGGGGGGCGGTTTAGGTGGGGGGCGCTACATCTGACGCACTGCATCGTTCCATAGCACGCCGGGAATAACATGGATGTTGGTCGGCTGCGCCTTGCCGCTTGCCAGGACGTCAGTATTACGCTACCGTGTGACAGGAATAGACGCTTCGCCTAGCTCTTTCAAATAAACTCATTCATTAAAAAACACACCATATTATTTTAAAAGACGTGTAAATATTTTTAGAACTAGTTAATTTCATTTTCGTCGAGTGAATAAGAATTAAAATTAAGGATGCAAAAATTAATTTGATCCGCCACGTGATGTGTGATATAGTGAGGGGGGAGTTAAGCGTTTCAGATTTACTAGTGATTTAATTTAGTTAAATAAGTTCTCACAATGCCGGTACGAAGAGGACATGTCGCTCCTAGGGCTACGATCATCGAAACAATTATCAGAAAATTCGACACCCACAGTAAGTACAAACAATTAAATACATGATGCGCAAATACGATAACTTCGCAGGTTATTACCCTGTTAAAACAACAAGCTCTCAAAACCGTGCCAAGTTATTTTTGCTAATTCAATGCTTAATAATAAATTTGACGATATTTTCGTTCCGGTTTTCTCTTTCAGTAGTACATATTTTGAGGTTAATAAACATGATTTTTTTCAACACATACCAGCAATATTTTAAAAACTCTTACGCTTACGCAAGTTGCTTCTATTTAATGCAAGGACATTTCTCCGATTCTGTGCCGTTGAATTATTTAGACATCGTGATTGAAAAGACTTGTATGAAGCGAACATCCATGCATAATCTACATGTTATTGTACGTAACATGTGGCCTGCAGACACGCACCTCGCAAAACACATGTTCACCCTATAACAGAAAGCTCAAGTGCGATTCGTTTGTACCGGCTCAGTTCTTTTTTTAAATCAGCTGTTTGGCCAGAATCCACTGAAACCATTTTACTAGCCTATTAAATCATAATAAGAGTATAATATTACCAAAAGGCCTAAAAGCCAACATTTACCCATTTTTTCACAGAGTAAACAATTATTACACAAAACATGTACGCCTACAGTCTCTTGTTTAGATTAGTTGCACACAATAATATGCATATATTATATTTTACAAACTTGATTCTTCAATCTCCGATAATCTAGAAAAATGTTCATAGTTTCAATATTATTCGTAAGATTGTCAACATGGCCATTTAATTAGCTTTATTATTTATGTTTTAGAAACATAATTGAATGAATGTAACATGAACAATAAACATTGGGTCCATGTTAACGGTTTAGGCGAGTTTTTTACACCTCAAACACAAACGGCTGAAGAGTCTGATACACTCGAGCGAAACGCGGGTCTGTTTTGCACATGTTGACAATTAATCTTCCACTTAGACTGTATTTATTGAAATCACTTAGGGTAGGACTTCACGATTCTATTTTTATTCGTTCGTTGTGCTTTTTATATATCCTGTCTTGACATTTCAAAAATACCAACCAAGATGCGTTTCAACATATGATTTTACTTCAAAAAATTAATGGATGGATGGATGGATGGATGGATGGATGGATGGATGGATGGATGGATGGATGGATGGATGGATGGATGGATGGATGGATGGATGGATGGATGGATGGATGGATGGATGGATGGATGGATGGATGGATGGATGGATGGATGGATGGATGGATGGATGGATGGATGGATGGATGGATGGATGGATGGATGGATGGATGGATGGATGGATGGATGAATTAATGGATGAATGAAGGTCGGACGCTTAGTCAGACATGAACGAACGAACGAACATGGTCTAAGTGAAAAATGGACGATAGATCGAATGAATTGAATAATGAATCAATGAAACGATAAATAAAACAATAAATCAAAAAATTAATAATTCAATAATCCATAGTGAGTGAGTGATTAAAAGCGAGTTGGTGATGAGTGAGTGAATGAGACAATGAGTGAGTTAGTGAGGAGCGAGTGTGTTTGTGAGTGATGAAACGTATATATGTGAGTGAGTGACTATAGTTCAAACTATAGAATCAATACATAGTTTTTGAGTCTACCCTGTCAGTTATAAGAACTGATTGTCAGGGAGGGGATGGCTTTACATAAAGCGTCTCAGAACCAGCCCTCCCCTGACACCGAGGTTATCGCTCACTCCAGCAATCATTATGTTTCAATAGGAACTCGCTGGTTGGCCATTATACATACGTCGGCGACGTCATCAGCGGCAAGCCGTTTGGTTTGGAACTACTTTATACCATTTTCTTAGGTGCTTTGTAGTTATGGAATGGTTTGAAGTCATTCTTTACCAATATGATGATGATGTTTTATAAGACCATACACAATATAATATATTTCTCCATTGTATACACAATGTGTAGGGTACACATTACTTGAATTTTTGTTAAAATCAACAAAAGATTTTTTTTTAAATTTTCTATGTGGACGAACAACGATTGATTGTACTGCAGGATGAAAAGTCAATGGAGACTACATTTCTTTATATATGATTACCTTTGTGGTTGTACTAGTACATATATCAGGTAATGTATATCTAATTGAATCCTTCCTGAGGTTGGAAATTGGATTAAGACGCTCTCAAAAGAGGCATTGTCTTCTGGACTAAAAGCAATATTTTTACCTGCTGCCAATTAATCAACACCTCGAACATTAAAGCATAGAGTAAAACTCAATTTCTTTGTAAATATATTTTTGTATCAAGTTGGTTTACGGTCACGTGTAAAAAATCATTTTTGTTTTTTTTTCTATTTATTGTATTTTCCCCTTGCGATTATTACTTACCAATTCAAACGTTCGCCTCGAATTTAAATAAGTGGCAACAAATGTACCTTTCTTTTTACCAGGTAACAGGTCACGCTAACAAAAGGCATATCACTTTGAATTTGAATTTGAACACTGATATGTGGTGCAGATAATAGCGTTCTTACACAATAAAACATTAACATAACATTAATAATACATATTTTAAATAAAAAAACTGCATAAGATTTCAGCAGCTTATGCTGCCTTCCTAGACGCACACAGCAAATAGCATTTCGCGTGTGAGTGAGAGGCAGTGGAATAGCCAATATTCGCACAGCTACGATTGTGAGCGCAATTGACAATATCAGGTGTGTGTTATTTTGTTTCTAAACTTCCAAACTTCGTGTTGTAAAGTTGTGACTCGACAAGCAACGGGGAGAGAGATTGCTACGGTGGTTCCATAAAAGGGCTATTTGTGCGACGTGCCTTTGCAACCCTGTGTTTCAAGTCACTGACTTACCCCCCCCCCCCATCCGGGTTCCTTGACACCCTGTAAGCCAAACCCTGTGCCCCCCCTCCCCCCCAATCTCTCACGACGGATTCGAGTCACGCCCGTTGATTCGTCCGGATTACGCTACGTGCCACAGAGCATCCTAGCGGTTTCTTTTACTTTCTTCAGCATTTATGAACTCTTTTCCACTTTGCAAGCCTGCTTTATACCGTGGGCAATGATATTTAATATCTATAGTAGGCTAGATCCCCAGTCATTGGTCCACTGGCGTGTCAATTAGAAGCCATCTTGAATAGGTCAGTTTGTATGTAAAAGTAGGTTGTAGCGATTTGTATCACACATATTTTTCAAGATGGCTGTCAGGCTGACAGGTGAGCATATTAGCCTTTAACACCAAATAATTACTAAATTCCCTTATGCAATAACTTCTTATTGTTTCTGTTTGTGCATTCCCATGCTGCACAAGCTAAAACCATATCAAACAATCCAGAAAAATACTTAATCGCATTTAAAACATAATGTCAAGTATAAATTAAAAACGCCAAATCGCCATCTTGAATAGGTCAGATTGTAGCTTCTATTCGCTACGTTCGCGCCTGTGCGGACTATTGGAGACTGGGGATCTAGCCTACTATAGAGTGAAATATCATTGACCATGGGTCCAAATCTACCTTGCCAACTTAATAATAACATATCAGGTACATACGTGCTATGAGCCAGGTGCTCTTTCTGTCCCTCGAATTCATATTTATATTGTAACAACTTATATTATAATGAAATATTAATTATAAATACAATATATCTGTAGTAGAGCGCTATATCGCAAACAAATATGAACTATACAATTTAGTTAATTAATAAACAAACAACCAATAAACAACACAAAACAGGATTGTCTTAGAATGGCTTAAAATCGAAAAAATAAGCATAACAGGGGACATTATACCCCCTTTGCATCAGGGCAGTTCCGCCCCTCTGATTTAGGCAATCTATAAAGTTGTGTATCATCGTCGTTGAAAGAAAAGTACAAAAAACGAATGTCAATCAGAGGTCATGTTCGGTTTTTATAGTTAGACGTGACAAACAAACGGACATACGAATATATACATGGATCCCAGGTTCTATCCTTTATGTTTGTTCTATCACACACAATAAACCAAACGATTAAAATGATTAAAATAATAATAAATACAACAATGATATGTTTGTTTGTCAAGCGCTTGAGGTTAAATGAATCCTTTGCTGTCGGGATCTCATTTATATCATTATCTTGAACGTGTGGCTTAATTGGTCTCCCTAATTAACACGACCTTTACCAAACAATAAAAACGATCCGGGTAGCGAACAATATTATTTTTAATTCTATGCGGAGTTTGCCAATAAAACGCTACTTTCTGGCTCTAACTTGTGTATTGTGGGGTGACATCTCGAACTATTTATACATTTGGCATGTTCGATAAAATATAACATCAACATATTCATATATTATAGTTGATAAAGTTCACGCTTACTTTGAATTGAGCGAAGAATTCTAAAATCTATAAACAGTTGAGATAGTGAACTCAAATCTGAGACGAATGATATTAAAATCAATAACTTTAAGATTTGCCGACTCAGATTGTTCAAATATCGTCGTCTGGTCTCATTTCAAAGGAATAGAAAGATATACATTGTAAGTATCAAAAATAAAATAACTTCGTGAGCTAAAACATACTTCAATTTCGCTTTTTGTTCAAAGTTATAACAAGTCGATCAATTGAATAAAATGGAGACATAATCAGCCAATAAATTATCGATATAAGTGGAAATAGTTAATCCATATACTCTCCAGTGTGTGGCCTATATATAGCCTACATAAACATATACGTTAACATACTAAGGTTTCGCGGTTGGTTTAAAATAATGTTGGTTGATATTGTGTATATACTTCAAGAACAGCAACAACTTTCACCATAAAAGTAATCTATATTCATAATTTGAAATCATTAAAGTATACCTCACGCATTTGCATTTTAAAGCCATTGTTACTCTTATGTTGTAGACAGGAGCTTCGGTTGTGAATACAGCATCGCTAAGGGTTAATATTGTTTGAATGCGTTTGCAATTGTGTTCATCACAAAGTTACGTTACCTCACCACTTATTTAAATATTAAATACCTACTTGCATCATTCTTCTATCAGTCTCCGGGTTACCTCTCGCGATAAAAACCGAACTTTACCTCCGATAGACATACATTTGTGTTGACACTGCGGTTCAACATCCGTGATACGAAACGTTTTTGGTGACCTGTGGGCCAGAGGGTTGGAGAGAGCTCCATGCAAAGGGGACAAACAAACGAGATAATATGCTTTATATCTGTTTCGAGCAATTCTAACACTTTCCTATTTTGTGTATCTTTCTTCGATAGTTTATTGTTTGTTTAAGTACCTTAGCTCCCTAATTTTACTCACATACCAGTGATTGTATTAAAATGGTGTTTTGATTGTCAGTAAACATTAAATTTCTCAATTTGTTTATTGAATAACCGATTGTTCAATTAAATTTTAATTAATATCTAAACTTGAGGGTCAATAAAATTAGTTTCTTGAACCACTTATACAGTCTTAGTCCACATAGACGGACACATAACATAATAACCGGCTTCGGGTAATTCTAACACTGCTTTTACATCCAATGCAGGAACTGTATGCTTATTGATCGTGGTTTGAAACTGATCAAAATGACTATTGAGTTGAAGCGGTCAAAATGTTTGTCTTGGTACTTTTCTTTTTATGTGTTTTGCGGTCGCGAGCTTTGAGCTTTGAGCATATAAACTGGAACGAGCTGCATCTCACATGGCGACTTAATACGCTCTACTTGCGCACAATTTTTAGAATTCATAATATAATATTTTGTATTATTCAGTTATGTATTCAGAACAACTTGTTTACTTTATGAATAGGGTTCTGTATTACTGCTACTTTTCAGTTATTACGTTTAAATAGGGTCCCATCTTGAGAGTAACTAGGAAAACGCTAAAGTCCCGTCGCGTTGTTGAGCGAGCACCGGTACGTGCAACACGACCCGAGTACGACATTCCCATAATGTTACATACCAATAAGTCTTTGTCTTGACCGATTTAGCTGAAAATTTGTAAAATAGGAGAGAATGGATGAAATCCACCGCCATCTAGAGGACCTTGACATCATTTATTTGGGAAAACTATTTTAACTCTTTGATTTCTTTGATTGACGTTGCCATGGTAACGTTACTTTTGTTAAAATGTAATTTCTATCTACACTACTTAAGGTCTTGACCGATTTAGCTGAAAATTTGTAAAATAAGGGAGAATGTTGTACTCATTGACCCTGCAAAATTTCATAACGATCGGAACATTTTTATTTTTTTATTTTTTTATTTTATTTTGTATTTTTTATAACCAACGATCGGATTTTGTTCAAAAACCATACAGCAACCCGCCTAGGTGGTATGTACATGTGTGCAAAATTTCAAGTCGATCAGAGAAACGGTGCGACCTGTACCGAAGCAGTAACAGAAAAAAGGAGACATTCGAGCCATAAGAGTCAAGTGGAGACGCTCGTTCAATAACTTATTATATTATACTAGGAAAACGCTCAGTTGGACGCGTTGTTGAGCGAGCACCGGTACGTGCAACACGACCCGAGTAAGACATTCCCATAATGTTACATACCAATAAGTCTTTAAGGTCTTGACCGATTTAGCTGAAAATTTGAAAAATAGGAGAGAATGGATAAAATCCACCGCCATCTAGAAGACCTTGACATCATTTCCTTGTTAAGCTCGTTGGTTACAAAAAATACACTGCTTCCTCGATAGTGTTTTGATTACTTCTAGGTGGCAGTGCATAGTGACCTGCGGTCTGATTCTGTAAAATCGTTATGGAAGATAACGATCGTTATCCGGCACTTTAGCGACAATTTTGCGTGTCGACTGATTCTGTAAAAATGATAGCGATCGCTATGACAACAGAGAATGAAAAAGAAGTTTGCTATGCTATGCTATCAAGATACGATAAATGGCGGCCCGTAGCGACTATTTTACAGAATCAGGTCGATAACGATAATTTATAACGATTGATATTCATATCAACCGTGATCGCTATCGCTATCATAGCGACTATTTTACAGAATCGCACTGCTGAAACCACGTGCGCCGTTGCCATGGTAACGGGACTTTGTTATAATGTAATTTCCGACTACACTACTTATCGGATCAAAATAAAAATAACATATTCGTGATCGGACGGACATTCTAAATGATTTGGCCACCTCAGATTTTGTCTCCGTTAAGTTTGAAAAAAAAACTTTCAATTAACTTTAATGTAACTTTTTAACTTTTTGAACGATTTTGCCACAAAACTATACAGCAACCCGCCTAGGTGGTATGTACATGTGTGCAAAATTTCAGGTCGATCAGAGAAACGGTGCGAACTGTACCGAAGCAGTAACAGAAAAAAAGGAGACATTCGAGCCATAAGAGTCAAGTGGAGACGCTCACTACGCTCGCTCAATAAATATTATATTATATAATATAATATTAGTACAGTGTTATATTCGGTCTTAGACCCATTTTGTTAAATTGATATTTTAGTATATATTGATATTATCGTTGATAAGACGTTTATTCCCGACACATACACAAACCGAATTTACGATGAAGATGGGACGTGTAATGATTATTGCTTGAATAGCCAGTAAACAATTGAAATTTTAACTGTCATTGTATTGAATGCATTTCTTGTATATCAGTTATATTACTTGGACGTGGAAAGCCTGCTTAGCGACAACCTGCTCGTTTCTGGTGACTACAACACTAGAAGGATCACTGGGAGGATGTCCAATGACTATCGACAAGAATTCGATCCCTATACCATTCGCATTTTCTAATTTTTTCTTCTAATGTTTTTGGAATTGTATATAAAATTGTGCTCACCATATTATACATTTGTTTTTTGATTTTTTTTACACTATATTTTCTATTTGTACTTTGTAATTTTTTGTGCACTTAAGTAGACCTTTTTATATTTTTAAGATGTTTTTTGATATCAATAACCGAATGAATTTTGGTACGCCCGTATTTAATTGATTTCAGTTCAATAATTACACCGCACTTGTAAATCTTGCTCTGTTGTTAGTGGAGGCCGTCAATAAATAAAAAGTTAAAATTCAATAAAATATATTTAATACACTTTTTCTTTTGTTAATTGTACAAAGCTGGTATAGAGCAGGCGACCTCATGAATCCTCACCACTATTATGATATTTAAAACAAAAACATTAAAAAAATATTCACAAATACAAGCTGGATACCGATCGATTAACTTTCGTAGAGTACAAAACGTTGCCTTCTAATAATGATTGATGGTTTTGCTTTTGGTTTGATGAATAGTGCGGTCCACTAACCATTATTATACGTTGAAAAACTAATGTGATAAATTATTGTGTGTTGTTAAAAGATTGAAGGGACCTTGATAATGTGACTCACTTATGTAATAAAATTCAATTCAATCAATTGAGTAAAAAATTCCAATGTGTTTTAGTAAAAATAATTACTTAATTAACAGTATATTGCAAAAGATATAAAATAAATATTGTGAATTACTCTTCAAAACCAGCACAATTTCAGCTCCTTATTAATTAATGCATGAGCTGTCGAAAAGACTAAACAACAAAACATGATGCATAATAATAAGTCATAATTCATAACACAAAATAATGAATAAGTCAGCAGTCAGCATGCATAGAGACTTAATCTCAGTTTGACACATTTGAGAATTCTATAACACGAGCTCGAAATGTTTGGCGATTACGATTTCGAGGTCAATTTTTCTGATAAGTAGTTTGTAGTCAATGAAAGCGGAAGGCAGTGTGATATGGTTGTGCTTTCCCACGTGCGATGCAGGTCTGTATAGGTCACGTCGATACTATATATTTTATCCGCAAGCATTTGATCTAGATGACGTTTTATAAGTGAAACAATAAACAATACGCACAATAACGAGTCTGATTCCGTACATGACTACGCATGTTTTAAAAACCCTAAAATAAGTATCATTGCTGCCATTTTATATTGGGGCAACACAAATTCAAAATCATACAAACATATAAAACATAATATTATATATGAGTAAACTTTAAGAAACAAGAACTTCTATATTTTTAAGACCACCAACAACAAAGCAAGTTTCACAAGTGAGATATAGACATTTTGTAACAATTAATAAACAATATATACCAAAATAAATATCAACAAATATACAACATGTAAATAGGTCTAGTATAACGTGTGGCGATCACAATTGTTATAATATAATCCCAATAACATTAATTGCAAAATAAATTTTTAAATAAATTCTTACAAATCCATTTACTAGTGTAATAAAATACAACAAAATCTTATTAATGATAACAAAAATGGCAACCAAACGAGTTGTTGTAAGAACTCGAATTGTTTAGTATGAGATTACTAAGTCACAATGTAAATGTTAGTTCATACTATTTGTTATAACTTCTGGTGAAATAATATGCAAAATGGTTAAGTATGTATGTACACCCGGCGTCAGAAATAAGTCAAGGCTTATGTATTGTAGATACCCCTTGATTTACTTCTGATGCCGGGTGTACATGGGTAGATATTTTGCACTTTAAGATGAATGAAATATTTAATGGAAGTCTGCTCAACACCATTCTTTGTTGCGTGGCGTTGTGTCTACTGTACTATTTATCAAGTACGTTATATCTGTATTTAAGTTGGGCGGTGAGACCCAGACATCTGTTGTAAAAAGCTCCCCCTATACTCATGCAAGCCTACTTGTCTAATAAATAACGAATATTTAACAGTGTAATACACTCTTTCTCAACTTTAAGCTCTATTGTGTTTTACGGACTCTCTCTGTCTGAAAACGAAAGTAGTGAATGTATCATCAAAATATATTTTCCATGGCAAAGCAAAGAAGATATATTTCCTACGCTGGGTATTTAGATAAGTGCTTAAAAAAGATATTAATACAGAGCTTCAATCGTCACACAAGGCTCTCCAATAAATTTACAGTATTCGGTTAATAATTTCGGTTATCCGCCAGATTAAATAACAGCTCAATTTTTCGCCACGGGAATCCTGAGTGAGGTGTTTTTCATGAATTCCTTCGTTATACATCAAGTGCTGTCATTGGGTTTCATTGTGTGTATGATCAAAACAATGACATATTATATTGCTTGGGGTGTATATTATAACCTTACAATATTTTGAAAGAGTTTTTTTAAACAACTTGCCTGTTATTTTTATACTAATTTTGGAGTACCTCTACGTTTAAGTTTAATTTGTGTAACACTAATTTAAAGTAGAAAGTTAAGGGGAGTATTCTCAGGTATTTATTGTGTGATTTACTTTTGTGTAATGTCTACAACTTTAACTTTAAACTTTTGGTTGAAAAAAGGAAAACAAAACGCTTGTATTGCACCTTGTGTGTAGCTTATGTATTTCTTTGGTGTGTTCAGTGTTTTAAAAATAATCTTTAATTTAAATTCAAGCTTTAGTCCAAAATAGCTTTTTATAAATTTTATTTACATATTTTGTTTTTCAAAATGGCTGCTGAATGCCGTTGCTCATCTTCATAACCGATCAATCTAAAGATATGATTCAATCTAGACATTAACTATAGGTAGCTGACAATCCCTCAATTTCATGCTGTCCTTCTGTCCTTTAACACGTGCAGTGTTGAAACACTTCCCTGCAAGATGAATGCCATCTGCTGCAGTCAATGCGACCGCTGTTCATGCTTTTAATCTGTGTATCTCTTTCATCGGCGTTATTAACATAATTGCCAAAACCCTAGCGTCCGTTCACCCGCATCGTTACACGTTACAGTAAATAGAATCAGTTGTCAGCATCGAGCGGTTGGCAAACACGCCAAAACTAATACTTTGTTGACGGCTCCTTTCATAATTATAGACATACTTTTTTGGAATAAGGTGTACTGCAGCAGTCAGGGAATATGTATCTGCAAGCTAGCCAGATTATTGCATTAAATTAGAATGGTAGTACAACTTTTTTTAAACAAAGTTCTGCCGGTTTTTTGTTATCTAGGTAATCTTGTAGACATAGAAAAGCAGCAATTACAAAGTCATTTACACGAACAATTAAATTTACACATTTTACATTCTAGCAATTACAAAAAATTATAATAAATTTTGAGGAAATCATCTTAAGTACGAACATATTGACAAATAAAGTTTTGTAAACAATATTGCATACTGATATTTTATTTATATGTGAGTTTGAAAAGTTGCAATTGTTATTATTAACGAGGGATATCATTTTCAAATAAGAAAATTACTCAAAATCAGTCGGTTGATAATTAAGGGTACTTTTTGCCCCACATTTACCGTGCCTTTTATATATTAAAAACGGTCACACACACACGTACTATAGGGTTACTACTTCGAAACGAATGAGGATATTATTATTGTTACGCTTAGTTATTTTTATAAGGTTAGACGTACACTATTATGTTGATTAACAGGCACAGGTACGGGAGTACTTAGAAAAGGGATCGTAGCTACTATAATTAACAGATCGCAGAAGAAGAATACAAAAACGATTTAAAACTTTCATTTTTTCCCATTGTTCAAATCTCGTTGGTGAAGGTACCAAATTAAAAAGTGTTATTAAACAAAAATAACTCAAATTCGTACACTGAAATCTCGTTATTGGTGGAGGTGCCGGGTAGTTGTACGCAAAGTTTGGGTGACGCCTGCCCCTACGCCCTATCCAATGGTCATCCAAAACATTCTGTATCACCCTTGTTGAAGGGAAATGTCAACCAAAACCCATTCCAACAATGATCCCCATCCTAAAGGTAGATGGTTAAGTGTTGCGTCGTTCCGTTGCGGTTGCGTTGACAAGATGTCAAGACTCTCACAAACAAATGCAGTTCTCGTTTAACTAGTGATACATACACAAGGAATGTAGCCTAGTACATTTGTCTGGCACTTACTCTTATGTCCATCTTTGAAGGCAGTTTCGCAACATGTTTTTCTCAGAACCATTCAGCATCAACTTGTGCATCTCATCTGAGTTCTCGGTAAAATGTTTAGCACTGTTTAATCGATCTCTTTGATGAAGTCATCCCGTCGTTTTTATAAAAGTTATAAATATATCCCCGAAGTCGTATAACTTTGAACTATTTAGAGACAAGAGGAAAAGAGTAAAACAAAAACATTTTTTTACGATGCCGCTGTATGGTGCACAAAATGATATTTAACATCTATAGTAGGCTAGATTCCCAGTCATTGGTCCACTGGCATAACAATTTGAAGCCATCTTGAATAGGTCAGTTTGCATGTTAAAGTAGATGGGAGCGATTTGAGACCCAAATATTTTTAAAGATGTCTGTTAGGTTGACGGGTGAGCATATTATTACAAAATTCCCTTATGCAATGACTTCTTATTGTTTCTGTTTGTGCAGTCCCATGATGTACAAGCTAAAACCATACCAAAACAATCAAGAAAAATATTTTATCGCATCTAAAACATAATGTAAAGTATAAATTGAAACGCCAAATCGCTATTTTGAAGAGGTCAGACTGACGCTTCAATTTGCTACGCTCGCGCCTGTGCGGACGTATTGGAGACTAGGGATCTAGCCTACTAAGATGTTAAATATCATTGGGTGCACATTAGTTATACATGGTGTACCCTCTTAAGAGATTATTATTACGAAAAATTATTTTGTACCGCATAATCTATCTATACCATAATACTACACTAATGTGACCGTTTAAAAATTATATCTTAAAACTGTGATTTTTGTGAATTTTTAAAGATTTTTAAACATGAAATTGTCGAAAATTAGCGTTTTGGTGAATTTCTTAAATCGGCATAAACCTGTTTATTTTTTGTTCCACATAGATACTAGAGCATCGTACCAATCTAAAATGACCCTTTCTAACCTCGTGTCTATTTTAAGACTGTGAACAAATATATGTACACCCAAACACGCAAAAATTTGCCTTCCAAAATCATACCCTTTCTTGGTAATCAGAATTTTTGACCGAACCACTTGCCCAAACAACAAAACAGATAAAGCGGATTTACAGAAAAGGATACCGAGTACGTCAATAATGGCCAATATTTTTCTGGATCAAAACCCCCCAAGGTCACGGTGCACAAAAATAGTCCCCATGTTATTTCTTATGGGAAATTTTTGCTGATGTGACCTAGCTCGAAAATTACCAATTCGACAATTTTTTCGAGTCATGGTGGACCCAATATTTTTTTATTTTCTGTTATTTTCTTAATTCATAAGTAGATAGCCTAAAAGAAATATATTTTTTTAAAAGTTTTTTCGGATGTCATTAGTGTGTTAGGGTAATTATGAAGGGAATATCCAAGGTAAAAAGGACTCAATCACAGCATTTGCATGAACAATGAAGGGAAAATACGTGCTGCCTGAATTGCCGGTGATGGGATTCGAACCAGTAACTTCCTGAATGTCTCGCATGTAACCCATACCTGTATCTGACGATGTGTTTCTCAATATTGTTGTGAGTGATATTTTTTTCACGAGGTAGTCTTATAGTAAGATATGGCCATGGCTACTAAATACTAAACACCAATAAACGAAGCTTGTACTTTACGTACAAGACTCCAATACGAGAGGTCGTTGGTTCGATATCGGCTACATGTTATTATGACTGAGGATTTCCCCCCTAAGTTGTTCTCGGTCAAAAATACTATTTCTATACTCGAGTGCTAAAAAGAAAGCCTTGGCCGTTCTTTTCCGATTATCCGCCTATCAAGTATCTTTACTCCCAGTGGATCGATCCTGGGAAGAATTTCTTAGGGGGAAAAAAATTACAAAAAATATAAAATAATTTAATAACACAATATATTTTGATATAGATTTTTGAGTCATGATACTCATTATTTCTTTCGATAATATTGCTATCAGTCTGTCCATAAGATAAAAATATATAGCGGTCACAGTGTTTTATTAAATATGTCTAAAAAATATTTATTTCATACATAACATTAGTCAAATTTGCAATTGAATATGTTGAAAACTGAAAGTGTTGTTAGACACTTTATTCAAGTCCCGCTCGACACGTAAGCCGTATCGTGCCAATGCTATTTATAATTCACATTCTCTCGTACTAGCCGAATAACTCCCAATTAATAACATTAAATGCGTTCATCTCTCACAAGTGTGTGTTCATCAGAACACCCTTTAAGGCGCAGTGAATGTAATTCTGACCTAACTTTCAACTACAACTTACAATTAACTAGCGCCATCTTGACATAACCGTCCAGCACTTAGGATTTAAACTTGTACAACCGATGAGAAAGGTGTTGTACACAATCTGAAAGGGGGATAGCCCGTTAAGTGTTCACATAAATTCTTGGGTTTATATAATTACGAATTGCAAATTGCACGTATCTCATTTTATTAATTATCTTCCGCGTAAACGTGTGGGTAGTACAATTCGCATGTGTTTGAGTGCTAATGCTGAGATTTATTCGAGCCATTAAAGGGGGGTTCGGTATCGTTAACAATATCATCCACACGTTACATTAATTACGAACATTTTCAACTTTAAATAATATAATTTGTTATTTGAACAAAAATTGTATGTATGTTTCGGGTGATGGTCACACTTCCAACCCCGAATTGCCTTGACGCATCTGAGACTACTAACAAAACGCTCACGGGCAGTGGGGCGTAACGAGTTTAACTTATTTGTGTGTTTCAACATTGGAAGTGGTCTCAAGATTTTGAACAAATAATTTAACACGTGAATATTAAACATTGTTTCTTTTGAAAACCTGGTATATGTTACTAAAATAACGAATATAAAATATCTTTAAAAGTCTTAAACTTAGGTTTAAGGCCGATAAAAATTTGGACTTCACTCAGGAACTCTATGAACATAAAGAACTCGAGCCTTTATGTCCAAAATATTTTTCACGAATTCATAATCTATAAGGTACAAACGAGGCGTCTAGATGGTCGGATATAGCTATGAAGAAATGAATGTTCAAAGAATGTTCAGGACTCAATCCCAGACTGAATGACCTGGGAAAACCTTGAAACAATCAGTAAGGATTGCCTTGACTTGGCAACCTTCCGAATTAGTCTCGCGTTTATGCAACGTGCTACATCTATTGGTTCTCCCTTGAGACGTTTATTGGCGAGTTTCCATTGAGCAAGTAAAAACCACAAGAAATCTAACATAAAGATCTGCTTCACTTCTCGATTGGTTGATATTTTATTTTTTTAATCCATGACAACTGGAAAAGATTTTAAACATCTAGCTTGTGAGGTATAATAACAATTTAAACTCTAAATTTTGCATTTCCAATAGGGAACTGGCTTTGGGTTTCAAATATATCTTACACGTATTAGTAATTGAAACATTCAATTTAATAAACATCGCAATTAAATAAACTATAAAAAATAAAATTTGTAGATTCTATGCATGTTCAAAGTTCCTGGGTTTTGACTTCCGCACAAAGACTTAAGTCCGCGCTCTTTTGGTTGTGACGTTATCGTGAGGTGAGGAGGAGAAGTGATTGCAGAACTGCCAGCTCGTCGCCTCGGCAAACCTCACGATCACGTCAAGCCACCTGCAATGGCGCATGGCCGTTTTTCGGCGCGAAGCCGGTTCAAATTTTTCCTCGTTCACAGTTAACGCTAATAAAAGCCGGAAGCATAAAAACTTTACTGGCGGTATTTGAGGTTATTAGTAGGACATATTCAAATTTGGTAATGAAGGACAGTTTCCCTATTCTGTTAGATGAAACATTCTGAGTATATTATAAAAAAAACATACACATTTATTACAGGCTACAGCAGAGTGATCGTATGCGTATAGTGAAAAGACAGCTTCAAATCATAGTTTCTAATATATGAAGGAACACTTGCTTGTATGAAATGTAACAATATAAAGTTTATTCTAAAGCGAATATCACAGAACACAATGTTGCAATCATAAAAATATGCAATATGTTTAATAAGTCATGCCTTCAGATACAGTATATGCAGCAGCTTTGTACTAAATATCGTAGACATTTCAAACGAGCGAGCTAGTATAAGAATTAATAACAGCTTCACCAATAAAACAAGGGCAATGAGCAGTAAAAAGGAAATACATTTTTTACGATAACGACATCATATTATCGCTTCGCGGAAATACAATCATCGTAATTTTCAAAACAGCCATTTCAAACATTATTACTTGCTCGTTTTTCCATAAAGTAATATATAAAGTTCATTGACCCAATATTATTACCATTCCGTGTAATGTATTTTTGTATCAATAAATTGCAATTTCACGCAAGAATTCCTCTTTTATGTTGTGTCAAAAGTATTAACATATTTTAATATTTCAAATATTAGTATATTCCTATCTTAATACGTGAAAAGTGTACCCTTAATTTCAACCTAAATACCATAACTTACGAAATAATATTTTTTATAATTTCAGGTAGCCCGATTTAATTAAGTAGGTATTTCCCTTACCTTCGCTCTTCCTTGCCTTAGTTACATAAAACATACTCTAGTATAAACAACAATATAACTCACTAACGATTGAACAAGAGCCATAAGACGTTAAACAAGATAGTTTTATTTGGTTAGATCTATGCATGTACACCAAATTATAGTTTTAATTTAAAAAAAAGTACGAATATTGTTACAAACCTACGGTTAAAACTAAACACGATGTACGATTAACATGTTTGTTGGCATTACCTTCAAACAAGGATGATTTTGAATGTTTTAGTGATCCTGGGGGTAAAGAAGGAGCCACTTGCCCCTTAAACTTTGAAATTTCACGACCCGGCACCTCCACCATTTGATTGCGAGATCAAATGGCTGATTTTTTTAAAATGGTAACCTACCGGTCCCCACCACCGAACACATCAACACTGCGAATTATTTTATTTTTGTATTCACCTTCGACGATCTGTACATTAAATAGCTTTGCTCCCTCTGTTGGGAACTCCATTACCCTTGCATGTTAAATGTATATCAGAGATCTTATTTTATTTATACAATTTACACTTGACTGAAGTATCCGGGCTAAAACCGTTTAGCATTCAGGTTTGTCCACAACCGATAAGTAAGGTTTTGAGATAATTTCTTGACAGGAAGGGTCAGCATGATTACTTTCAAAATCCAATGATTTTAATACAAATGGGACTAGTAAAGAGGATGTAGAATGCATTAAACTATGCCATACAAGCTGCAAATCGGTGGAGGCAGAAACTTTATACACCATTTACTTGTAATGGATGTAAAAGAATATGTACTTTTTACTTAAATTGGAATTGAAATCGTTTCCAAACTAGATTTATAGTTGAGTTAATAAATGCAAAAAGTTTTTTGCAATTTGTTTACTAACTCATTGTTTTGTAAAATTAACAAAAGTTAAAATGACAAATCTGTACTTCAAAAAAGCAAAACAATACCGTAGTTATACTTTTGAAAATGTGTGTACACATTTAAATTCTAGTTAGTGACGAAAACTGGGTCATTAATTTCGCTGGACGACGCCCTGGACTCTCCGCCTAACTCCCTCTCCCCCTCCACCACCTTCCCCTCAACCGAGTATCCATTACTCCCACGCTTTCCGCGACTAACCGTTCACTACCACCTCTTAGGCTCCGGAATGAAAAGAAAATACATCATACGGCTCGAGGGTCAGTCCACTCAGCAACCTGACCAGAGCATGTCACTTGCCGTGATATACTTGCCACATATTCTCACAGGAAACCTTTTTTATACTTGTATTGCACAACGTATGCTCCCTTATAGAATATTCCAAAATTATTTTATATGTGATTGATTCCAAAACAAGTGTGATCATTTTTTAAGTTATTTTTTATAAGGATGGCACTTCCCGCTAGGTCTTTTGAGAACGACTTGTACACCAGGCCGCTTCGCGAACGTTTTTTCCAGTCGCGTTGATGGATGAGCTTTCTGTCTAATGATTACGTGTTTTTAAGTGGGATCTCATTACTTTTTCAAGTTCCTATTACAAAATTAAAAATCGATAAATAAAATCGTAAAAGTGCTATTTCTATGAGAAATATTTCTTCGAATGTCTCTAAAATCATAACATATATAATTTCAGTGAATTTAAACGTTCCCATAAAGTTTCATCAAGATCGGAGTAGCCATTTGCCCGGTCTAGGGCCAAACATCACGAAACTATCTCATTAAAAATAGAAAAAAATCGTTAAAGTACGATTATCATAAGAAATATTTGATTGAATGTACCCAAAAACGTGGCAAGTCTAAGATAAGAGATTTCGAAGGTCCCCTCAAATTTTCATCAAGATCGCTTATGCCGTTAGCCCGGTAGAGCACGAACAAACAGACAGAAAACCAAACAAAAAACCAAACAAAGAAACACCCGAGCTAATTTTGGGTTGGGGGGGGGGGGGGTTAGTGAAATTGAAGTCTTCACTTCGCTCATCCAATAAATGTATTTAGTAACTCTGAACATGATCAAATATGGTCAAAATGAATGCACGTGTGTTACAATTCACATTAAAGTGCAGTGGATGGTATTAAAAATTGAATGGCAAATGAGCACAGATCTAACATCCCTCTAAAGTGGAACTTTCGTATTCATGAGTTTTTACGTAGGATAAAATAGCAATTACACAAATGTGACAAGTAGGTCATGAGTTGGAATTGAAGTACGGAGAGACAATTGTACTGCTACGAAATAATACGTGGCCATGCCGAACGTTTGATTGTAATCCACGTATTCTCGGGCGCTAATCCCCACAAGTGGGTTGACTGGTGTGAACTTGTTCCAACTGCAAGTTGCTGTATAGAACACCGAGGGACTTCCAGGTCTACGTTTGGTCGGGTTAGAATAGAGGGAGTTGAGCTAGCGACCCATTGTCCCATATCCCATGAACGAGAACAAACCGCTTCGCATTAGTATGAAAGGTTTTTTAATTATTATTTAAAATTAAGGGTTTACATTTAAAGCATAGCCAAATACAAGTACAAGGCTTGATGCCCTACTATCACTTAATAAAAGAAAGAAAGATGTAATTTTAAATTATAAATTAAATGAAACAAAATTTTAGAGTAACTCACAAAGTAAATGAATGAAAAAAGATGAAAAGTATAGACTTAAATTAAAATAGAAAAGTGCAAATAAATCAATCATGGAATAAACAATTTTAAGTATAATTATTTGAAATGTGTACCTGAATTAGTAGATAAAGTATTTACATAAATAATGTTTTGAATGATTCACTTGAAGTTGGATTTATTTAACCTCCGAATGACATGCAATTTTTGTTGACGTCCTTCAGCAAGGGAGATACAGACCATTTTTGGTAATCTTGGTGGTTAGGGGTAGTTACAGTGAGGGGGGGGGCGGCGCTAGCCCAGCAGAAAGTTTTATTATTTCTAAACTCGGCTCTATACCACCATTAGTGAAGACTGGAAAATGTGAGAAAAAAATAATTAATTTTCGTTATATCTTTCTACTCGGCACCTCAAACAATGAGATTCGAAAGCTGTGAAGAAATTTTAAATTTAAAAATCGTATTTTTCTTTGAGGAACTGTTGATTAAGTAGCTTTTCTCCCTCTTTTGTTTACTCCCGTACCCGTGATTGTTGATATTATCCATTCACATAGTTGTGATTGTATTTTGTCAAATGTTTGTATTGTTGTAAATCATCTCTATAGTTGAAGGAAGTTAATAAAGCTTCTGAAATATCGCAATATTACAACTATTTTCCTCACAAAAACAGAAGAAAAATCTCAAACATGACTAATAAGTTATGGCGACGGTTATTATTTTTTTATCCTCACGAGTATTTAAATCGTGAAGGTAAATAGTTATACTTAAATGTATGCACTGTTAAACGTATTCTTCGAAGGAGGAAAAGTATTATTTGAAGGAAAAAGTACTATTAATATAAGAACACTAGCCACGGGTAAAGATTTTATGCCTAGTAAATGCCGTGTCCAACTGTTTAACAACATCAATCAATCTTGTGGCCTTTCTCTTTGAGAGACAAGCGATTTAGCGCGAAATGTCGATACAGAAGATCGCCTATTGTCCTCATCAGCTAACATGGTATATACGATAGTTCTGAGAAAACAAAATAGGTTGTTTTGTCATCTTAGTAACAAGATAGGCGTTTATAAAACAATAATGTTTATTTATAACATATTAATACATAAACTATGTTTGTGTATTAAACATTTATAAAATCACTCCATGTTCTTAGAAATAATACGTGGGCGTAATTTTAATAATAAAACAAAATTCAAAGCAGACATACAATATTAATACTGCCACTTTGGCTGTAATTATTATAATCAATATAATTAATTTATATTAACAATTATTCTTTGTATACAAAATAGCTACAATAATTGGTTAATTTTATACGAAAATGTCGGATAAATAACAAATACTTATTTTTAATGTTTTTTAATGTCACATTTTGTCATGATTCCCCCCACTTTAATTAAGTTTGCATTATTTTGTCTCGATTTCATGACTTGTCAATGGTTCAGAAGAAATGCATGTGTACGAGTTTTCGGAACAATGCGGAGACTTGTTGGCCGACTCAAACTAAGGCAGTGTATGGTATTGATCTCGAGGCCCTACCAAGCTTCTACGAACCCGACTTGCTTCTGGGAACATGTTGTCCAACTTCAATTGTTGAAATGTTAAAGAGGACACTAGTGGTTACCATGTGCTCGTGTTTCAAGATTAATTAATTAATCAAATGTTCGGATAAATAGTTACAAGTGCATTTCAATAGACTAGAAAATAGGAGCGTGACCCCTTTAGTGAGACTGGTTTTCTCTTCGTTTGGCATATTTATATAACAACTACACAATGAATTCGAATCATTTATTTTATAAGATATTCATCATATTATTATCAAAATTATTTAATCACAAGAAATATTATCATTAAATCATCTTGATGAATAAATTGGTGCACGCATTTTGACTCATCATTACCAATGTATTTAGCTATTTATTTTATTTATTTATTTATTTATTTATTTAACGTCTATCCTATTCAGTTATAAAAACTGATTTACAAAGGAGGACAACTAAATAAATCTAATTACATAGATGCAGACACAACAATGAACTACATTTAAGTAAATATTTGAAATAGTAATATTACAACAATGCATTAAATATTCAACAAATTTGATAACAAATAAAAAGAAGCTGGTCTGCAAAAATGTATTAAAATAATAACATTTCACTAGATAAAATTCACATTATGATATAAATAAGAAACCCTAAAAAATTGTAATTCAGTTTAAAATGTTAAATCTTTTTTTGTAACGTTAATTTATGTCCTTTGCTGAGAAAACTCCATCGCGAAAAAGATTGCAGCTACACAAATAACAAAAGCAGATTATCTTCAGGCTACTATCTTAATTGGTGCTTGGCAGCTATTTTGGTAACGAGTATTTTACGTGAGGTTAATTAGAAACGTTGGTTATCGGAGAGAAGCCAAATTATACATTATAATAAAGCATTTTATGCTGGTCTCAATTTTAGTTTAATCCAATATTTACTTATTTCTGCTTTACCAAATTTTAGACAGAGAGATTCTAATTTCATTTGAACACAAATTTAAATGAATCAAGAGAAAGTACATTTAGTCCAACTAGACGGTTTAAAAACGATCCTTCTTTGTAAATAAATTTTTAACTGAGAAGGATAGACGTTTAACAAATAAATAAAATAAATTCGAAACATAACACACAATCACTTACTTTTTTACGTTCTGGAGGGTAATTATTTTTTCTGTTGTAACGGAGCTTGCAATTCTCCATTTTAAAGCGTTTGATAATAATTAAAATGCCAACTTAAATTATTTGTTTTTATATAATATCAAATTGAGTTACCAACGCAATTCGCGGTGACCATCCCAGTTAAGAGCAGGAAATGTGAATTGAGAAAATACATTAAAAAAGATAAAAGTGCAACTGGCAAGCATTCTATTCACTATCCACAGTCTATATTTCAAGACCTTTTTATATATCCAGCGACAAACATGAAAATGTTCAAAATTTGAAAGTGTACACAATTTAAGTATTATGTTATACTAATTTTTGTACCCATAACTAAATATTTTATGGAATATTTATAAACCATACAAATGAAATGTCTAGTAATAGTGAACCAAAATTGTAACCGATGATCTGAATATTTATGTATTGTTCCCACAAAAATAGATTTATCAAATTTTAATTGAATGAACAAATCGATAGTCTATATTAGCTTTGTATGAGCATGTCTGACCTATACAGTTAAATGTCTCGTTATACTTGAGAGTTTAATCCAGGGGGGTCATCGTTTCGTCCTCGAAACCGGCAATCCTGACTGAATGGTTTTCCCAAATCAAAAGACGAAATCAGTAAGTTGAGTCCCATGTACATTCCCTTCCACCACGTTCCACCTTCCACCTAATAACGTCATCGCTAAAACATCGCCACATGTTATCTCTGAGCAGAATCCAAACAAAAACAATTTCTTTCACTGTGTGAAAATATTTCTCTGTAATTGCACATCTAGTGATGGCTTTTGTTACTTCAATTATTAGTCATTAAGTCAGCCAAGCGTGCGAGTCTTGACGTAGCGGTTTATAAATTTGTATACAAATTAACAAAACTGATCACTACCATAGTATATAGGTATGATTAGTTTATTATTGATGTAACGCCCGAATGTCGTAGAGAATGTATGGGATAACTAAAAGTATGCGTGGGCACGAATATACGTGTATACGATTTGAAGGCTGCTTAAAAGATTGGATTACATTTTCCTGTGACCTGAACGGCTTGTGATTGTTTAAAAGTGTGTATATATATATTTAATATATTATGTTTAGAGTACGCGAAAATGGCATTTTGTGAATAGAAGCTACAAAGAGCTCTTTTTTCACTTAAAACTAAGGTTTTACAGTCCTATTTTATTATATTTTCCATAGTATCTATCTATGATTGTTTAAACACATTTTTATTTAGTTGATATTAAAACAACATTGATGACATAATTAAAAAATAAAATGTGGAAAAACTTCAAACACAAGTTTTTGAAAGTGTCCAATAAATAAATGCTACATAACGCTATAAAATGACACTTGAAATTGCTATATACAAGTACATCTACTTATGTTATATGATCTTTGAGTGTGCCGGTATGGGGAGAGTATTTGTACCGGCAAACACAGTAAATAGTAGAAGGGCAAGGTGGCCCAGGACAGGTCCCCATGAAACGAGCAGTTCTTATGATATTGATGATGTTCATTTATTGAATGCGTGCTAGGTAGTAGTCAGTCAAAAATATTGCTGACAACTTACCAACCAAACACTTATCAATCTTTTAGATATTCATTGATTTTTGTTAGAAAAGTTATTGATTGTGGTTCAATAAGTAAGTGCAAGGAAAAACTCTTCGGCTTTTACTGTATAAGGTGCACGAGGTACAAAGCTTTAAGCCTTAATTTTTAACAATTTCTTACTGATGGGCCCTGAACAGCATTGTATGTACAATTCGAAATCACAATCGTACCAGTGACACAATTCCAGACGAAAATGTATATGTGTTCGTATCTTTCGAACTTTGTCTTCATTTTAAAATCGATCCATAATAATTTGTTTATGCGTATTTGAAAGGTGATGCCTGTTCTTTTACGTGATTTGTCTAACAAATTTCGATCCCGTTTGATCACAAAATAAATGGTAAATATCAATTATAAATGAAGATTTGTAATGGATTTGGATGACTTGCAGGAACAAATCTGAGATTTACATGAAAACTATAGCTAAGTATAAGATGTTAGTGTTATATGTCGAAGGGTAGAAACAAAGAGATTTTAAAAAAAATTGTATTTAAAATGTACTTAAGTGCTGCATACTAGAAACTCGAGCGTCCACATAAGCCTATTAAACGTAAAACGTCCGGGTTTATGAGTTTCCGACTAACGTTTATGTAAATTACCCCATTTCCACTCAGACAAAACCAGTTAAAATGTATTAACATTAGACAATATAAATTATATTTGGAAATGGTAATAAATGTTTATTTCAACATTTCGTTGTTGAGTACCAATTCGTTAGTTTAATATGCTGAAACGCGTCACTTCTACAGACTAGACATAATAATTTCATTTACGAGATTCCATATAGCAAGCTTCACTGGCCTAATCTAAACTGACTTCCGAACATAATAGCTTCTTAAGTACTAAGTAATAGTGACAAACCTTGTTATGTCCCCATATGGCTTCGAATTACTTCAATCATGAATTAGGACAATTGCTAGACATTTTAGCTGGAGTAACGCGTATTCAGCTATAAAATCGCATCCACGTTTCGTCTGAAAGCTGTTACGTCCGCGTACCTTCTGTACCTCGAATAACTGAAGAGATAAACTGAGTTAATTGCTAAGTACCGCAGCGGCGCACGTAATTAAACCAGCAACCAAAGGACTCTACGCGTCTAGACATTAGTTTTAATAGTCAATTATTAAAAGTTATCTCGGCGGCAGGGTGTTTTCTCCGCACCGACAAACAAGTCCTTCCAGTAAATGTTCACAGGAACACGGTATATTTTGTAAACCAACCACAGCCAGGGGTGGATCTAGCCTTCACTCATGGGAGCGGGGGGAGGGGGGTTGATATGATCTTTAGACGGCTTCCCCGACTGTCAATAAGTTACTAATTACAAGAGAGAAACGAATATTAGTGGTGGTACGGCTCAGCAGGTCGGGTTAGTGGAGGAACCGATATGACTGTCAAGGTTACACCGTCCTTTCGGATGGGACGTTAAGCCGTTGGTACCCTTGGTACTTTTCGAAAGGAGTAGGCTACGTGCCGGTACCGGGTTTCCTCTCCTCCCTTCTGTTTATACTTCATCCTCATCTATCACCACTCGTCGTCTCTAATAGCCAAAGTGCAATAATATGAGACGTTTAGCAATATCCAATCAATCAATCCAGCCATTTACATGGCTTTTTTAATTATGTATTTATACATTTTCATTATTTGCGAATTTATTAAGCGAGCGTTTCCATTTGACTCTGACGGAAAAAAATTGTCACTCGTTTTGTTTTGATTTTGTTTTTTTTTGTATTGTTTTTGTTTGTTTGTATGTCTCGCCATAACGTTCGAACGGAGGCTCGGATCGATTTGAAATTTTGACCATCCGCAAGCTTTGTTCTCGATTGAATGCCATTAGTTTTGTGACAAAATCGTTCAAAAAGTTAAAAAGTTACATTAAAGTTAATCGAAAGTTTTTTTTTCAAACTAAACGGCGACAAAATCTGAGGTGGCCAAATCATTTAGAATGTCCGTCCGGTCACGAATATGTTAATTTTATTTTGATCCGATAAGTAGTGTAAATGGAAATTACATTATAACAAAAGTAACGTTGCCATGGCAACGAAAAGACGCGCGAAGTTTCTAATGCACTGCCACCTAGAAGTAATCAAAATACTTTCGAGGAAGCAGTCTATTATTTGTCACCAAAGAGTTTAAATAGTTTTCCCAAGGAGTCAAGGTCCTCTAGATAGCGGTGGATTTTATCCACAAAGCAAAGGTTTACACACGGGTTTACCCAAATACCTTGGCAATAATAAATAATATTGGAAACATGGCCCTGTGGACAGCGAACGTCGCAAATTTTAAAATTTAAAAAATCGTGCAATGTGGGTCTAGCTATAGCACGTGCTCGCTTATCAAGGCGTCCTACTGAGCGTTTCCTAGTTAAATGAACATTAGAATCAGTTGCGTATCCATGAATTGACAATGGATGGGTGAAGGGGGGAGAGGTCAGTCTTGAAAAACCCTTCTCGGGAATGCACGAGAGGGCAGGGCCCCCCATCGCCACAGGTGAACAATTTTTGCAAATTTGAAGCTTGTAGAGATATGCTTTAAAACCACTAAAAAAACGTTTAAATATCTAAAATTACATACAAAATGATAGTGCTGCTCCGAGTAAGCTTAGCTCATAAAAAAGGTTCGTCGCTCGATTTCCAATTTGAATTGGTGGAGGTGCCGGGTCATACTTTTTGTAACTTTCTTGGGGGCTAGCCACTCTCCCCTTACGCCCAGGGTCACCCAAAACTTTCTGTATTATACTTATTGATAAACAATGCCAACAAATAAAACGCGAATGCTAATATGGTTGTCGTGTTCGGTTTTTCGTTAACTGACATAAGCACAAACGGATAGACGAACAAAAATGTGATGCCTAAGGACGCTAATATAGGTAAAACTGACATTCGATCACTTTTTAAAACAAATTTTGTAATTAACTGTATTTAAACATTACGCCACTTAGAATTTGTTTATTGTTAGATTTCAGATAACCACTTATACTTTTGTAGATTAGAAAGCCGTAAATTCTTACGAATACATTTGATTATACGAGGAAAAGCCATCTTGTTTAGAAAACAATATTTCTCATTTTGTACTTTTTAATTATCTTGTTAGGGAGCAAAATTCCCCTTTACATAAAAACCAAACACGACCTCCGATTGACATGAGTTTTGGTTTTACATTTCCCTTCAACAAGTCTGACACATAATGTTTTTCGTGACCGTTGAAGTCAGTGAGGTGAGGCTTTCCTTTGTAAAAGTGGAATGTTTGTGTACCTGGCACCTCCACCAAGATCTTTTATTTCTTGATAATATCGTATTTGTGTGTTTTCCGTCGACAATCTGTTGATTGAGTATAACTTCGCTTTCTATTTACCTGAATACACCTGCAGTAATAGTAGTTCAGCTCAGTTTTCTTCATCGTCTCAAGCTCGACTGGAAAACTCCATTTTCCATTTCCCATCAAAGATATTGCGTGTTTAATGATTAGAACTAGGAATACCGAAAGTCACGCAATCGGAAACGTGATCAGCTCGCTATCAGCAAACCAGAAATAACACCATTCAATATTCCAGTGGCGTAACGCGCAGAGAAATGGAGCAATTAGAGAAAACAAAATGAAAATTAATGCTTAGTTTGAATCGAGTCTCACAGCTCACAGCAGGGAACCTTAATTTGTAGCTTTAGTTGCGTGTGCATGCAAAATAGAGTATAGATGTTCATGAATACCATTATGAATGCAAAACATGAGAACATTGTGGGTACTGGTATTGATTATATTTATATTTTAAAAAATAGCTGTTCCCGATAATATTCATTACTTTAAAATACGCAAAACATTCAGTTTTGATTATTTGTGCGTATAATACACTGATGTTCATATAGTTGTGTATTCTGTAATTCACATTAGTTTGCCAATGTGTAAAATGTTTGATTCATAGCTCTGATTTTTCTGACCTATAGTGTCAAATTAGTGTAGATAATGTATGTTTGCAGTAGTCAAAGGATTCAAGACTGTTTCGCAAGTCTTAGCTGAGTGCGATGAAATTAATTACCTTCATTGTGCCGTTGTATATCGAAGTAACATAACACCACATATGCATAATATACTCTTATGTGTAATGTAACAAAAAAAGGGAGGTTACCCAAAATAAGTTCCTTAGTCTTATAATAACATGCTTATTTCAACGTCCAATTCTTCTTGGTGGAGGTGCCGAGAATATACATATTCCTACTTTCTGGGGGCTAGCTCCGTCCCGCTAACTCCTAGGCCCACCAAAAACATTCTGAATTATCTTTGTTGAAAAGCGTTGCTTGAAAATAATAAATAATAAGAAAATTCAATCTTGCTAAGATCCATGTTCGATCCATGTTCGAAAACCTGGTACTTGAATAACGTATAAAAATCATTGGACTACATTCACACACATTTTATTTAACTAAAAAATATTATAGTATTTTTGTTGAGTTTAAGTATGTATGTTTAACAGTGTATAGTCCAATACCTTATATAGTTTAATTTCTCATTTTGAGCAATAGACTTGAATCAATTCTTGAAAATCGTGATCTGTAATCGTCGAACGTGGCGAGTACGTGCGCTCCCGGTGCTGCATGGCTGCATCATGTTACAGTGTAGTGTAGAGTGTATTAAAAAGGTTGAACAACACCAACAAACAAAGATGGCGTCGTCTCATCCAGTGAAAAGGCAACTTTCCGTTCCAGTGATTTCAGTCTGCAGTCTAGACGCATATACATGGATTCTATCTTCCGCCAGCAAGGAAACGTAGAGGGTGAGGGGGGGTGTTAAAGGGTGTTAATACCAGACATGATTAAATGCCGATGGGTGGTTACGGGACAAGACCATCAGAACAATCCATACTGGTAGGCACGGTTATTGTATAAAATGAAATCCCCACTCTAAAGCTTTAGTTGGAAATGCCGGATAGTTCGATGATAGTCACATGAAACTAAGTATATTTGAACGTTTCATTTCCAGTAGATTTATCTCTCTAAACACAGGATTGCACTTAAAATAAAAAATATGTCTTTAGTAAGAAGGTTTTAACTGCTAGTTCACTGTCAATGAATCTGAATGAAACAAATAAAAAGGCATAAGGGCAGCTATCGTACCCTCAAAAATCACTTACGGACAACTAAAAAAATAAAATGTTCAATTTGATTATACAAGAGTTGTTTGGGGGATTATGTTTTATATAACCTTTGATTTACTTCTATTCAAAGGCACTCAACTAATAAACTTTGATAAACATGGATATGGAGAAATCAGACGACTATCAAACCTTGGATTGGCTATCGATTTGAAATGAATCAGTTATTTTGAAAAGGGGGTAAGTCACTAAAACATACTTCGGAGATAAACGAGAAAAACTTTTCTCAGTATTAAATAATCGTAGTACATGCTTCAAACTGTACTTATTTTAAACACGTATAAATATGTATTAAACAATGCAATAACGTTAAGTTTACTATCTATAGTTTGATCAATAAAAAATAGTTTGTGTCTCTGACTTATCCCCTTTTCAAAATATATGGTTTTACCTTCATGTGAATGGGACTGTGATTGAATATTTTCATTACAACATGGCAATTTATGCTATTTTATAATTATTTTTTTTACTTTTTAAATTTTCATCCATAGTTAAGCCACCTAAAAAAATTGTAACTCTGAATTATCCCCTTTTCAAAACAAATGGTTTTATTTCCATGTGAATGGGATTGTGAATTAATATTTTTGTCGTCAGGCTCATCACCTGAAAAATCCACCCCACACACCTCGAAAAATAATTTCAATTGCTCTCACCAGAACGCAGCGCCAAGCACGTTAAAGACAGCGCGAGTTATTTTGAAAAGGGGATAAGTCAATCGACTTATCCCCTTTTCAAACAAACTCACGTATGGGACCCCCCCTCTAACGAGTCTACGGTTCATCCGACTTGTTCCATTTTCACACATAATGTGCGTCTAGGTAAAATAAGCAAGAATTTGATGCTAACTCATTTTCGTCAAATTCAAAATAACTGATTCAAATATAATAATTATGATAAGACAAGAACAATTATATAAAATTACGGTGTAACACATTAATCGTTCATGGAGTGTGTGTTTGTTTAAATATTAATTAAACTTCCAAAAATAATTTATAACACGTTGCTAACAGTGTAGTGAATAGTTTTTATCTAGATATAGATAAAGATGATTCTCTTAAAGTTATCTAGATAACATTGAAGATAAAGTGCTAAAAATTATCAAGATGATAGATAACAGATAAAAATAATTATCTGGATAATTTTGCTGAGATAAAAATTGATTATCATCATTGAGATGGAATTATTTCTCTAAAAAACTATTTTTTCCAACAACAGTTTTCTTGTCAAATTTTTTTTCCGACTTGATAAATTGACATCACCAGGGAATGCACATTCAATGCATGTGCAAAAGCGCTACAGGAAAATAAATTTTAACAAAATGGCTTATGATCATATACGTTAGAATACACATTTCCTCATGGGCATGGGCCTAGGTAAGGAATAGTATAGCTGAGTTCCACGTTACCAGAAATAGGCCTAAGCTTAGCATGTTTAAAATTTAAAATTTCTTACAAAATACAGTACCTACATTATTTTTGTAACCAAATCCTTTTGCAACTGTTGAGTTATTCTACTAATAATGTTAAGTGATTAATTATTACATTTTTTTCTACATTTTTTATTATTTTTTCTAAATGTTTTAAACTAAAAGCTGAAAACGATTAGATAAGATAAACTTTATTATATCTAGATAATAGAAAAAGATAACAAAAACTTGTCTAGATAAGATAGTGGATTATGGATTTTATCCATATCTAGATAAGTCACATCACTGGCTGCTAATAGGTCACTAATTAAAACGAGTCGATTTACCAAGCCCGAAAGAGTATTTTGTGTATCTCAAGTTACCTCCAATATCATAAGGGAACCACAAAGTGCATTATTCGATGCATTCAAATATGATTGATAGAAAAGTCAAATGAATTAAACCTAAACAACAATCCCAATGTACAGCTAATAAAGTTCTTAACCATTGACAATTTACGAACATAGCAATCACTGATAAAAATATCACTTTAAATGTTGACACTATAAAGAAGTCTTGCAGGAATTACTGTAAGAAAGTTTTGTCGCAACAACTCGTAACCAGACAGATAAAGAAACAAACTGCGCGACAGTGAATTAAAGTTTCAAACGATTCAAGACGTCAACTTGTAGTACCACGGAAGGCAAGCTCATTCATTTCAGAGAGTTTATTTACCAGACGTCTGAAGATACTCGAGAAAGCTAATTGTTGAGCACTACCATAAGAGAGAACCGACTGTTGGAAAGTTTTAAACAAGGGATAGGCAGCAATAACGATATTTAAAACTATACGTCAATATTTTTAAATTAAAAAAAATACATCTAACCACATTTTTGGTAACGGCGCCTTAAAATAAGGTCTACATTTTTTTTAAATCCCATTTGGGCTGCAATTTTTTTTAAGTTTTAAAAACACGTCACAACAAGACAAGACAATACGCAGAGACGGACGGACTAGAAAGTGACATCCCGGGGACCTTTGTTCCTTCAATTATTTATTTCATAACTCTCAAAACGATGAGTACTCAGGGACTCGCAGATAAATAAGTACTACTTGAATTTACGTGCTTTTTAAATGGATTCAAAATTATGTACATGTATTATTTAAAAGGTTATACTAAAGTGCTTGAACAGAAGGTTGAGATGAGTTATATCAATGTAGTAGATAAATCATTACATGCTGGCAGGCGTGTACTTGGAGTACAGATAACTAATTACATCGCAAGTGTAATTGGTTTACTGTGCTCAAAGTAATTAGTGGGGTGGAAATTAACCAGATTGTATAACAAGCTTTAGACAGTGTATAACAAAGTGCATTGTGGTACCTTGGGGATACTTAACTCCTAGTTAGTGACGAACGGACGTTGATTATTTTATTAGATGTGCATTACATTTTGGTTTCAGACCAAGGCGATGTAAATATGTTTACAGAGAGAAGTGTCGCGTATTTCCATGAATATACCTAATTTGATGATTTTGTACTCAGTAAAATGAGATAATTACCATAATAATATTCACACTGTACATTAAATAATTTACAACACACTATAACATTGAAAATTATAGCCCTTCTTTATTGTCCTTGTCTTCCACAGTCGTGGAGAATATTTTTAACCATCCAAGCATTTTCTCTTAAGACGGTGGTAACTATGTATAAGCATTTTGTGAAACATTTTCAGATTTTAGAAATATTGTGTTTTAAGCGTCGATGATGTTAGCGTTCGGTTGAAGACCTATTTGATTGAACTTCATTCTGTTGTGCAGCTTTTGAAGTATGATAATATTTTCCATCGTGAATAAAACATCATATTATATCGTATTGCTTATATCTATTACTGAATTCTGATGTTTTCGTCTTTTTAGCCTTTTATTTCTGTGTCTTTACCTCGATAGAATGTTACTTTTAATATAATTTTTTCGTTCTAAGTATTTTCGGCGTTGTCACGTTAGCAGGGCTGTTTTTCTTATCAAGTATTATTATATCAGGTTTAGTGATTAGTCGTAAGGCGGATTTGAATTTTATTACTGTACAATCGTTACCTAGTTTCTCCGCTTTGTATGTACTTTTTAGCAAGGTGCCGATGTGCTAGTAAGATTATATTTTATGTCAAGATTTTTATGAATAATAAATATTTTCAATTTTTATGAGTGTGTGAAGATATTCTATTTGACATAAACTGCGCACTTGAAAATTAAGTGTTCAATTGTTTTACCTTGTGTACTACATTTCAAGCATATGTCCACTGTGACAGCGAGAGATATACACGTAAATTAGGGCTGGCCAGTGATATTGATATTTCGATACGATATGTATGTGAGTATTTTTGATACCAACATTTGGACTCCATATCAAAATATATATTTTTTATTAAAAAAACTAAAAAAAAAAGATAAAAATCGAAACACAAACTTCAAAAAGTAGAACGAGGATAGTCATTTTTGGGAAATTAAATGTGCAAGCCCTTAATGCTGTAAATACCCAATAAACCAATAAAAACTGATCTATTTCTTCATATTTGGTTCGAGTGATTAATATTCTGATGGCGCTGCGGAGTGGCCTATAGTAAATTTGGTGGAGGTGCCGGGTCATACAACACGAACGTATAAACATAGTTATTCATTTTTGGCGATTTTTTAGCTACACTCCAAACATTTTTTTGCAGATAATAAAATTAATATATATATGAATCGAAATTTTCATGCGATATCGATAATTGAATGTCATAGCCCAGCCTTAATGTGTATTGTATGGCAGGATGGGGGGGGGGGTCTGGAGGTGTGACTGCTCCTAAGAAAATAACAACGTGAATCACTTCATTGACGACTCTCATATATAATCCAACACTTCCTATGTTGAACATTATCTCGTATATATCTTAGACTACTACTTTAAACAAGTTCTACAACTTAGAGTTTACAAGATATTATTGGCAAGTACTTTGCTTCAAGCTGTGAAAATTGTCTAAAGCTACCATAATCCATAATTATTGTTCAAGTTCTAAGGTAAAGTTTATATTGCAAAACTGTTAACCACTGCATTAAATATGAAGTTCTTGTCATACCTCAACTTCTTTGCTATTTCTTGACTAAAATAGTTTCTGGCAGAATTCGTTGGCCATACTTGGAAGTTGGAACCGCAGGGGTGGGGGATGCCCGGCGTTATGTGGTACGCTTAAATACCAGACTATTTTCAGAGGTGACAAAAAACATGCTGCTTTGTAACGCTTTATGAAAAACGGTAGCTTGAAGCTCTACTTTTAACGTAATTAATCAGACGAGTGTGATAAGCTAATGACTTATAGACGCTGGTCTTAATTTAGGCGAGTTTATGTGTGAGAGACTTTTTCAGTTTTTCTAATGGTTTTTCTTGAATCAAACATTTTAAAATTAAGATAAGAATGCTACATATACACACCTAATATGCACAAAGGCCAAATTATTAATACTACATTACTGTAACGGAAAATAAAATAATACATTCATCGATCTCTTGTAACACAATAATAAAAAGCAAGTTTGTAGAAGGATTACGTAGAACGCAACCAAAATCCGGACATGTATCATTCATTACTGATCACTGTTACTTAGGCTATTAAAAGTTACTATCAACAATTGCATTCTTAAAGGAAGTGCTAATATTAAAAGTATGATTTGAATGAAGGAAATTCAATTGTTTGTCCTAAGGTAAGATGATGATGTTGAAACATATAAGAAGGAATCTATGAATAAGGCAAACAGCATAAAGATGACGGTCCTTCAAACTAATCAATACAATCTCCAGTTTTATACCTCGGGTTTATATAATCTTTCATCACGAATTTGAACAGAAGAATTTTTGACTTTTTGGAGTTTAGAGAAGTATGGCTTAGTCTTCAAGTTAGGTCGCTTATAAATCGTCAGTCGTCTAAATGTCACATAATCTATTATTACACACTTCTTGACCATAGTTGAAAGGAGTCTCTTCAAAGAAAGTACAGCTACGTACTATTTTGGCCATAGATGATTCAATTAGATGTTTAATCCAAATCAGATCGTCCGTCAAAAATAATCCTGGATTTAAAACGTGTTGTGAAAATGGTATTGCGTTGCGTTCCATGTAATGCAACACGATTGATTTCGAATCTCTACCTTTCCTAAACGTTGATGATAGTTTAACATACTTGTTTGTGATTTATTTGTGTTTAAGTGAAAACTATTTTAAATCCCAAACAGCAAAGATATTACAGATCTATATTTATTATTTCGATCACATTTTTTATAAGCAAGAGCGAAAAGTGCAAATATGAAAGAAAATGAGTCAAGAAGATTCATGTCTGCTGTTTTAGAGCGTATACTCTATGTGTAAGTACCTCCCTTAGTGCAGGTAAAAACGTGCTTCCATACTCTCATAATAAACGCGTTAACACGGCTACCATCTTAGGTATCGCCATTTGCACGTTTTATAGCACCTAACTATAAAGTAAAATTCCAAATTTCGGCAGCTACAAGTTCCATACTCGAAACAATGGAATGTTGTAAGCAAGGAATGGTTGTTCCAGAGATTTTTGCTTGTTATATCTCAGTTAAGTAGCATTGTGACTCTAAAATCTTCGAAAAGAGATTCAGTCATGATAATTGGTGGTGGAAAATAATTATATACCCCACTTGTTTTAGAAGTTTTCATATAATGTTCTTTTTGAACCAATTATATGGGATGAATAAACTTGTTTTCAGAAGTTAATTGTAATTTAATTAAATTTAAATTTAAAGTGCATTCCTTAAAATAAGTTTTTTTCAGAATTTTTTCATTTTTTATATTTTGTGTTATCTCAAATAACAGCAGTACTGGAAATTTATTACTTTTCCGGGACTTACCAAATTTGTCAGTTTGTAACCATTTAGCAGATGTGTACTTTCAATTTTCTCTAAAAAAGGCACTATTCGTCTCATTGAATTGGGAAAAAGGTGAATTTAGTTTATATTTACCAAAACAAAAACACGGGATCAAATTGAAAACCCCAAAATTTACCCGCAAAAAAATTTAGAACGTTCTGTTTCCATATGGCAACACCTGGTAACAAAGGGTTAAGAGTGTGGTGGACTGGCTATATGTCGACCTCTGAAGGCCATGCAGTACAGCATGATTGTTGTAGCCTGTGGGGAGCAACTCTTGACCTAGGTCGTCCCAGTGACCCAGTCTCCCAGATAGCCATACAATACACTGGATTCAGACAATGGGTTAGTTTATACAAGGCAGATTAACGCCCTTGGAACTTAGTCTGAGTTTGGTAAGTATTTTAGACTAACTCGTAGAAATAATACTTAGTCCTTACACACTCTTCAGTTTTGTTACAAGTAGAAAGACGAAACCTACAAACTATTGATATTATGGGGAATTCTATGGTTCTACATTTCCTCGGTTTTAGGAGAAAAAGAAGAGTATTAACGACCCTGTCAACTTGTGTGCTTTACATATTCATGATTGAACAATCTTTTAGATTTATAGCATGGTCATTACTACGCTACCATTTTCTTAAATCTCTCAACGTGTTTCTTTGCTTTCGACAACATTTAAGAAATGGGTCACATTTGCCATGTTACAGGGCATTAGCTTTAAAAAAGCATTTGCATTTTTAGAAGCAGGATACGTATGATATCAACCATTGTCTTTAGACAACCAACATTTAATTACAGGTTTTACAGAATATATTCGAAAAGTACGTTTTCGTTCGAAAAAACGTGTGAATTGTATGAGAATGTCATATTTAGCGAAGAGTTCGCATATCTGACAATTTTTTATTTTATAAATGCGAAAGTGCTTTTCATTTTTGTTTACAATTTCTCTAACAGATGTTTCAATGCCTGTTCAGCCGTCTGTTAAAAATGACACTTTGCCAAGAATTATGTAAAAGTATAACTTTTCCTGTTTTAATCATTACATCTCTGCTCTCCTTGAAAGGCAAGAGCGAGAGTATGATAGGAGATTCTATTGAAGCCTTATCTTTCACGTGGACAATCACGTTTGTTCTCAAGATAGGGAGCGAAGCTATTTAATCAATGGTTTGTCGAAGAAAAAAGAAAAAAGATTATCGTGAATGCTTTGGTGGAGGTGCCGGGTACGGAAAATGCCACTTTGAAAATATGTTAGCCCCGCCTTATTGATCTCAAGGGTCACAAAACATATTATTTGTCACTTTAAATCACGATAAATATCAACAAAAAAAAACGCAGTTCAGTTGGGGGTTGTCTTTCGTTCTTATCGTGGGACTTGACACACGCTCTGACAGAAAAGTGATTCTTTTACTGACAAACCAAACCTACAACTGTTAGGAACAATGTTTCGCGATGTGATAAAAACAAAATTAAATAATACAAAAGAAGATACAACAACTCAGTATAAACGTTTATCCATCTCTTTTATATTTTTAATGCGATAGAAAAGTGTGAATGTAAAACAGTTAAAAAAATTCAAACAGAGCACACTAATTACTTATCGCTATATGGACTTTTCTTATCTTATTGTTATTGCTTGTGCTGCGTAATTGTATTGTTTGTTGTATAAGAATTTATACAATTGGTTCTCTTGATAGCATGGAAGCAAGTTTAGCACCAATCTCAGTCGTCACGTCAGTTTGAAGAGTATTCCTTGTTCGAATAGCGTGGTTTGTAAATTGAGAGGAGTCACGGATGTGTTTTATGAATGGAAAAATGCAAGTTGCGTGCCAGACGAAGGTAGACCTTGTTTTAAAATTGTGGCTTGAATTCAGGAACTTAAAGTTGGAGTCGAGATAAGAGGGTGACGATGTTGAGGGGTGGGGGTGGGGGGTGGGAGAAAATTCGCCTTCAGAGGCCCATTGCATCGATCCCCAACACTTTCGACGACTTCGGGTAGGGGTTTGTCGCCGGTAGCTTGGAGAGCAGATATTTTATACCCTCAAGGCGATCACGTAGGCTGAATAAAATTATTCGTTAATGTAATCGTGGCTTGGGTGAAAAGTCCTTTTCAGTATTTCTAGGAATTTCTGTTGCCGAGGAGACAAGCAAACACATTTTTCCAGGTTTCACATTTCTCAGACAATTTTAGTAACATTTTACGTCATTGGGTAAAAATAAGTTATGAAGGCACCTTTAACAGCATTTTTTCATAAATTGATTATAGAAAATAAATATAAAATACATTCATTTCCCTAGTATTTTCAATCCGTTAAAATGGTCAAAAACATCGAAATAAATAAGCATTTTCTGACTGACTTACGACAAATCTTGAAAATCTCATATTTGTTATACAAACGACCATTATTATCAATTAAACAAAATTTTATTCAGATGTTATGATTAATTTTTATGGCTGCAGTGAAAGAAACGCGCAGAAGAACCAAGGCGGGTCCTAAACCGTTATTTATATTCATATGTCAAACGCAGGTAAAATCAACAAAATAAATATAAAATGTAGGTTCTTCTGGTAGGTTGGGTTGGGTTGGAGGTGAGAGAGCTCCCAGAAAGTTTTCGAACGAGAGAAGAAAAATAAGGTTGTTTACCTGAGTTTGTCTATATACATACATATTGAAACCATCCTATTTCTCTTCGTCCAGTTTTATCCCAATATTTTTCAGAAAACCCGCGCATTTTGGAAAACGGGATGTTTCCAACGTACGTCGTAAAAACAAACCATACAAAAACAAACCCGCCTCAACACTCGGAAGATTTGAATCTGGAAAAACATTTTATTTTATCTACAACTTTTTGTATGTGGTCACAACATTCCTACTTCAATTATATGTTTTGAACTTGTATCACAGATCTGAATAAACTTGAGGTATTCTTAATTTGTTTATTTCATAAATGTTTGTGTTGAACTTATACAATAACTGTGTGTGCGTATTTGTTAACTTTGTTTTGTAACCAGTCATCAAACCAGAAGTAGACTACTTGTTATTTCTACAAAGTATTTTAAATTTTGGATTTGGGAACTGCCAACAAGCAGCCAATAAATCCTTTGCAATATTGGATATCTGTTCTCGTTTCATTTTAAATATTTTTGCAAACTAATTATAATAACAATTATATGTAATTGCATAAAATATATATCTTACACGAATCTTCAATATAAATAAATGTTTAATGTGGTTTTACATTTCGCTTTTAGCTGGTTAGGCTGGGAAGGGTTTTAAAATTCGATTAATCTTTTTCATTATAATTTAATGATTCGATTGGAGTCTTACTACCCCGCCACCATGTCTCCTCTCAGACGTGGCTATTCACATGTTCCGTGTCGGTACATTCACTTACTGAAGAGATCAAGAACCATACCGAAGAAAAGTCTCAAATTCTAAGTTTAATTTGTTAAGCATAATTATTAACTATAAGGTGATTATTTTATATATTGGTTTTGAATCATGTTATGACAATATGTCTTTTGCAACATACTCTTAACCAATAATCACAAGCGTTTGTTTTCGTTGCTTTTTCAGTGGAACGCGATGTGTCCTAAATCTCGAGTGTGTTAAGGGAGATACCGATGGTTAATTAATGAAATCCAACCAGAGCGTATACTACTTGCGGTTAATATAATTGGAAACAGTGCAATAGACGTTTGCATTTCCTCTGAAAATAAAACAAAAATTTAATCAATTATCCCTCATCTTCCAATTCAAATTAATATCAATTTTGCATATCCTGCTATAACAAAACCATTAAAAGGTAAAACACATAAAAACGAGATGAGGAAATCGAAATATGAGCCATATTATGTTAAATAATAAGCGTGCAGCGGCGCTATGTTCTTATCAAAGCTAATCTCGAGCGAAAATAATTTTGAATGAAATGTCAATAACAATTAAAACGCGTTTAATGCTGTAAGAGCTCGTTTGTTGGTGATGTAGCTCCTGATGCACTGGAAGAATGAGATAATTGAGATAGTGCAGGAAGCCCAATTTTGCAAGCGAGTGTTATAATTATTTCGATCTTCTTACTAATGAAATTTAATTTGGTATGAGCAACTCGTCAAACCTACCAGAATTTTTCAATTGATGCTCTAAGACGAAAAAAAGAACTTCCAAATGCATTAAAATCTTTATTATTTATAACTAATGTAAGAAGCATTTTCAAACTTACTTTTTAGCATTTTGATTATCAAATTTAATTTTAATTTATTTAATTTTAAAGCATTTCGGGGCGTTTTGAAATTTCGAAGCTAAGCGCTTGGTATTTACTTAAAAATTATTGTTCTCACATTTGAAAACTGTATGGTAGAGATTTCTAACAGCAAAAAAGTACTCAACTTCATCCACAACAAACTGTAAAAAGTCAAAAACGTTCCTAGTTATGGATAAACCATTGATTTAGTAAAAAAAAAAAGATGCATTTTTTAGTTTTCAAAATTCGACAACTTTCAATTTAGCAACTAAAAACCCAAAACGCTAATTGCACCGATCTCTGTTCATCATTAATGTAGTATTAATTTATACTGTTGAGCATCGATTAGAAACATTCTGGTGGGTCCGAGGAGTTGAAAATATCAAATGTAATTTCATAAATAAGAAAATTTAAATACTTTGCTTGCAAAATTCTAACATACTCCATTAGCTAATTTATTCTATGCATTGACAAAAGAGCTCCCTTTGATTCACTGTGCTCGCTCGAGATTTCCTTTGAAAGAGAAAAAACCGTTGTTTTCTTCTTATGACTACACACACTGCAGTTAGTGAAGGGTTTGCAGCACTGCGCTTCTCATTGTAACGGTGCTTTGAGAGGCTAAACAAACAAGCTTTGTAGCCTGTAGCAAAACTTTAATCAATTCGTCAGTTGACGGACGTGTTGTTAGCCCCACACAATGGTTCGTTTGTGTCACAAAACAGCCACTAAGTTCCAATCAAACTATCCTGCGGACATGGTTAGCAAAGTTGTGTTTAGACATAAACATACAATTGACATCAAAGTGAAATGTAATACTACTTGGTGGTGTTGATTGTGAGATTAGTGGTATGAACTAGTTAGAATGTTGTATTATTAATTAAAACGTTTAACAACCATCAAAGAATGGGGAATTGTTAGTGTTAATGGGACATAACGACAATGGTAATTAACTATCACAATCCGATGGAGGAATTGTTCTACCTGCGGAAATCAACTGGAATTTCCAGGATCAAGGATCGAGTAAGAGCAAACTCACTGAGTAACACTGAGATTCAAATAAAAATGTCGTAACTTTTTTGTACCTTACTAGAACAGTTTACTCCTAGTGGTCATCCGGACATAGGGAAAATTCACTTCCGTAGATATATAGATCAAAGTTCTATAACCGAAAACACATGTATAACATTGTAGGACAATTCTCCTACAATGACGAAGCCTATTTTGTGAGGTGTTTTTATTAATCTACATTCTACTCTCTTAACATTACTTTTCACGTTTTTAAAACAATCAAAACTTTGAATTAATCTAGGTGCTTGCTAGGGCGCCGCAGCCAAGCCTCGGTGCGCTACACACTCATAAAACTTATACTATGCTTATGCTTATGCTTATGATTATGCTTATGCTTATGCTTATGCTTATGCTTATGCTTATGCTTATGCTTATGCTTATGCTTATGCTTATGCTTATTTCGATGTGTCGCCCAGCCGTCATGAAACGTGATGTGAACTTGGAAACTATCAAATTCGGGGGAATTTAGGTACCTGACAGCACATGCCAAATTTGTATAGAGTACGATCATTCATTCTGGGTAAAAAGTGTGTTAAAACACGCTCAATAGATGTTAGCTACTACTACTGGCTATTCCTGGCTACTACTTCTTAATTTGTCAGTTTTAATTGCTCAGCGATTCTGACCAAACGGGTGGGGTAAGTGGTAACAACGTTTATATTTTATAAAGACATTAAGGTTATAGTAATGAAGTGCCTTTTGAAAGAAAAAATTGAAAAAGTTTGAATAAGGCATCCAAATAAAGGTATTAATATAAACCTATTTCAGGCATATAATCAACAATTCTAACTAAAGAAACTTGACAATTATCACCTACAATGGATTCAAAAAGCAAGTCTTTGGACCACTAGATATTTACATTTCATTGTTAATTGTTAATTGTTAATTGTTAATTACATAGTAATTAAATCTACACTGATAAAATTATTCTATTTTAACAAAACAATTTGTAGTGGAACTTGGAAGAGTAATTTGATCCCACACATAACAAAAAACTTGTAAAAATACAGCCAAACCTTACACACGCAAAAGCAATGAGATCTAAAAGAAGAACCAAGCTCATGTAGGCCTACCCTTATACATTTGTGCATAAACGTACACTTCCCCGTAATTACATCAATGAAAAGCTTGACGAAATAGAATTTGCATGAACTATTGAATTGATTAGCAAAATAGAATTTGCATGAACTATTACGTTTCAATTAATAGTTGCATATTCTTTTTTGTCTAGCTCATCAAGGATGTAATTACGGGTCAGTGTACGTTTATGAAATAAGAACGCGCAAATGTATAGAAGGGTACATGAGCTTGGCTCTTCTTTTAGACGTGTGTAAGGTTTGGCAGTATTTTTACAAGTTTTTGTTATGTGTGGGTACACCTCATACGTAGAGAGCAACAGCAATCAGCAATCATATCATAAAGTACAGAACAGCTGTTACCTAGACACTCCCCGGGCATTTAGCACAACACTCCTTCACTTTTACTCACAGGCTACAAGTGTGATTGTCAACCGGTTTTTGCCATGCGACCTAAGTAAACAAACTCTACCTGCAAACAAACCTGCCCAAGATGCAATGCATGCCCTTCTTCAGCAGGTGTCTAGGTTTACTGGAGTTAGGACAATTGTGAAGAGAAGTCCGAGGGTAAGCCCTTGTATTCGCGTTAACGACTGAGGAAAACCTCGGAGAGAAAAACTTCCATCATGCATTTATTCAATTTATAGAGTATTCGAATCCGACTTAATGCAGCCTTTTACAAAAATGCACTTTTTGTTCATATTTTACGCAACTGAATTATTTTTTAATAAATTATTGAGATCAACCAACCTCTCTACAAGCTCAAATCTAAGCTCTGGAACAACCTTCTGTACAGTATAACATATTGTATTTAATAGTGCATTAGTTATTTTATATGTGCGAGAGTATGTTCTTAGATGAATAACGTGGACAAGATAGAGCGTACGTGTAGCGGGACGAGACTACGAATGTTCCTGCTAGACACTTGATTTATACAATACCGGTGGATGTACAAAGATGGGAAGCACTACAAAGAAGATCTAAACTCGATTGCAACCTAAGAATACCGATATTTTCTCATCAAGTTAGGACCTTCTCTGCCGATGGGCAGAATAAAAAATGTGCATGAGAAATATGTAATTATTAAGTTTGGTGTGATCCACAAAGTTTAACGAAATATCTGCTCCTTAAATAGAAACAAAGCAATGCAAGATGCAAGAACTTTCAAAACTGGTGGTTTTAAAATTAAAACATAATAATTTTATAGAAGTATTTAATAAAAATGTTTGTTTATTTTTTCTTCGTCGTAACGTCAACGTAGCAGCTGACGTTGCCCGACATGTAAAGGTTAATAGCTGGCTTCTTGGTTAGTTTTGATTGGTTTTATACGTTTCTCACATGGATCGTGACGTCAAAACATTAACGAGCGACTAGGTATTTCAAAGCGGTTATTTTACCAAGAGAACTATCACCAAGATTCGACCCATAAACTACTCTATTGGGGCCCACAATTGTTTTTATTTGAATGGGTGTTGGTGGTGATTTAAAATAATATTGTATAATTTAAGCAATAGCCTATCACTTAATAATTAATATTAAGTTTTGAGGTAACTATTTCGTGCAATTGGGTGGACTACAACAATGGAGAGTCGATGATTCGACCTAGGCACCTTGGCGCAATGTAGGTGATACGAGTGTAAAGGGTCGCACACCCGAGGAATATTCTTCAGTTGCAATGGACTTTAGTTCGGCTCTGATCTGGGAGTTTTAACCATCTGGATCCATGGATCCATTGATCTAGCACTTTTAAAGAAGTGTCAGTTGGAACGGCACAAAATGTGAGATATGGCCTGGTTTCTTGTTTTATTATTTTCATACAGGATATTTTTAGCTTCGGCATTTCTTGAAAACTAGAAAATTGTATCGAGTGAAAAATATTGCGTCAGTATATTCTTCTATCGGCAATCTTTAGTCGACATAACCTGGTCGAATTCTTATCATTTTTGACCTGAAGATAAATAAAAACCCAAATTATTAAAAGTTATTAAGGGGATTAAGGTTTCGACCAGATTGTGTAGTCAACCAAGCATTGGTTTGAGTATAAATAACGGAAAATTATTCTAACATAAACATATATCACGCAGTATTCGGAATTTTAATTCGAAAGGTCGTTGGCTTGATTCCTTGATCCGCAATGAAGGTGTTTTCCAAGAATCCCTCAGCCATAAGACGGATGCTTGGACGGATTCTATCAAAATTAACTTACAGGTATTCCCTCTTGAGCCTCACATCCAATACGTTAGTAACCAGAACAGAGGCAATAAAATTGTTCCTGTGCTGGTTTCTCTAACTCTAACCATAGTTATGCCTTCGTCATTTTGCAGCAGGTTTTATCTCCATTCTTCCTGTTATTTTTTACATTAATTTTGGAGTATCGCCACATTTAAGTCTAATCTATGTAACATTAATTTAAAGTAGAAAGTTAAGGGGCGTGTACCCAGGTATTTCTTGTGTAATGTTTACAACAGCTATCAAATAAAGTATTATTTTGTTTTAAAAAAATGCCTTCGTCTAGCCAGACTCGTTTTGACCTGATTTAAATGAAATGTTCTTTGAGTGCATTACAGAAAGGTGTTTTCGTGTTTTGCAATGATTGTAGTAATCTCTTGTCACTCATATCGTCCTATTTCCTTCTCAGATCGGAGCTTTCTGATCGCGAACGTCCTTGATGGCTCCTGGAAGATCATCTACTGCTCCGATGGATTTTGTCGAATGTCCGGGTTTTCCCGGTCGGAGGCCATGCAAAAACCGGCAATAACAGACTTCCTACACGGACCTCTCACATCGAAGCAAACGTCCTATATAATCAGAGATGCGTTGATGTCAGGTGTGGAGAGACACTTTGAAATTCTCTATTACAGGAAAGACGGTAAGTTTGCTCACAATTTTTCCCAAACAATCATAATAATATGTCAATTCCGTCCTGTTAAATACCGTTGTTCAAAGTTATTTGGATGCGGTAAATTTGAAAGCAACATGCCAAACAATTTGTTACAGAAGGTTGACAATGACTGTGGTAGTAGGATTGTTGGGAGAAGGGCTGTAGAAGGAGGGAAATTTGAAAATGAATGTCCAATAGTCGGCCGTATTTGAAATAGGACTGCAAGGTTTTGCAGAAAGCTTACATCTTGTGACTACAGGTAGCGGTCGTTCGGAGACTGCAAAATTTTGACGATAAAAACCGACTTTTTAAAATGTTATCTAACTGTATTTAGCGGATGGCTGGAGTTTAATCGTTTACAGCTTAAGCCCGTTCAAGATCAAGCGTAGGATACAATAACACCTACATTACAAATGTCTGATTTGAATGAGATTTGATTTGATTTGATATTGCTTAACGTCTCATATTAATCTTTCACTAAGACTATTCGAGACTATGAGTGGTGATAGATGAAGAGGAAGTATGAATAGAAGGGAGGAGGGGAGACCCGGTACCGGCACGTAACCTACTCCTTTCGAAAAGTACCAAGAGGACCAACGGCGGTGTAACCTCGAGAAATAAAATATCGAACACTGTTAGAGATATCCAAAAATAACGTCAACCCTTTAGGTAATCATTTCTTACCCTAAAGTGGTGGTGTTATTGGATAGACCCGTGCTGTACACGTCCAGCTGCCAGCGTTTGGCGGGGATGGTAGTTGCCAGTTCTCGCCAGACCAACTTCTCCCATTTGGCACTTGTTCGAGACTATGCGGCCAGTAGGGCAAACTCAGATTACGACCAACTACCACGTCCCAAGGGTTCACACATTACAACTTCCAACTTTCACATAATTTGACCAGTTATAAGAGCAGAAAACTTTTTTCCAGAAGCAAAAGGAAATTCTCTAAAATCTGTCTGGGCCCTGGGCAAAGTAGCAAAGTACGACGCCGACCGACGTCATTTTCTGACGTCAGTGTTGTTGAGAGCGTGAAGACGAGTAAAATAGTCAATAAATCATCAAGTCCAATGCACTGGGTTTGAACATTGGTGTAGAACAGAGCAATTAACATTCAAGAGACATTCTATAACGGAGGCACACTGATTGTATTGTACTCACCAGCCATACAGTAGCTCAAGAGCCGAGACATGTAGCCAATCAGAATGTGTTTGTCACCCACAAGGGTAATTCAAATATGTATAGTTAGTGCGCGCTACTTAACGGGGTAAAAAGAGACAACGAAACGAACAACACAACGTTGTATCACCGTGCAGTTGTAAGTGGTAGTAAGAAATGGACGACAGTTACTGAAAAAAAAAACTGACAGAAGCAAAAACAAAAGCAAGAGAAAAATCTCCAATGTTTTTGTATTATTTGATTTTCTAAATAATGATTTAATATTTAATCCATTTACATTAGTTCGAAAGATGTAATGTTGTAGTGAACTAAACATTTGTCTCTGAAGTAATGAGTATACGCCAAATATCTACATTTAGGTCAAAATTGTAATTCAAGTTGTCGCCACATATTAGTTTCAGTGCATTACACCTCGGCACCATCTTTGGATAGAAAATAACTCCACAATATTTGCCGCTCTTGCGAAGTAAGTACATGACTAAACAATTACCCATGGTTCCATACTTTAATTCCACGACGTACACCACTCTGTGGAAAAAAAACAGAAGTTTAGATATGATTCATTCTAAATCTCTCGTATTTTAGTTTTTAAGGTTATCGTTTATTAGCTATTATAAATTATTTGTAAATAAGAGAAATATTGTTTGATTGACCAAAAGTCAATACATGTGTTTCAATTGAATGAAACACAATGATAAATGCCTAAGCGTAAGAACGCTGCTATGAGTTACAATCATTAGAGAACGATCTAATGTAAACTGAGCTGTGGTCCTGTAGAACCGTAAGTTTTTTGCACACACGAAAGATATGCAGACGAGAAGAATACACCAGACAAAAAGGGTAGGACCGAAGCCAAGAGATCAGAGTTTTGCGTTGGCACATTGGAATAGTTTTTTTTTGAATAATGGGACAAGTGTATGAACAGGTGTAAACGTGTTGACGTGCGATGGTTGTGTGAAGATAGTACTATTTGAAGAAGATCGTTATCCTTTATTAAATATTAATTATAAGGGTCTTGTAATGGTAATTGCAATAATAATATAAAATAATAAAGGGTTTTCTTTTAGCATAATACCCACTATGGCCTACGATAAGTCTATTACTGTCCCCCACTGAAAATCAGTTGTGTGACTGAGTGGGTAGACTCTACATACGGATTTATTTATTTATTTATTATTTATTTATTTATTTATTTATTTATTTATTTATTTATTTATTTATTTATTTATTTATTTATTTATTTATTTATTTATTTATTCATTTATTTATTTATTTATTTATTTATTTATTTATTTATTTATTTATTTATTTATTTATTTATTTATTTATAGTAGGCTTGCATTATGGGTGAAAGCAAAAGACAATTTACGTGTTTGTTTTGCCTAGGATAGGTAAATTGGTGGTGAAAATAGATCTAAATTGTGTATAAAGTTGTATACCCGTGATATTTTTAAAAGTTTTTAAACTGGTATCTTAAGAATGAACTGTAGGTTACAATAAAAATGTACATAGGAGCATTCAGAGGCAGGTATGAAAACAAAATAAATAACAGTTTTTGTTTTTGATGAAACATTTCGTTTTGAACCGTGAATTTTGGTTTGAATGCCCTTGGTGATTAAATACAATACAATCATATTTCCGAGACACTATTGAAAGGATAAAGCACTTCACTGAAACCATGAATAACAGAACAAAATATTGTCCAAATGTCCAAGGTATTAGTATATATTTTTGTTTTGACTATCAAAAATGAAACGGTTCCCCTATACGAACTTAGCTTTCAAGCTGTAATCCTGTTGTTTACTTTCAAGCAAAGATTAAATATATCTTTAACATGGCATCGCGTTTCATATTGATTTCTGGGCCATAAAAATAGTCTGAGAAAAGAGTTCAACCTTATACTTGTATCGACTATTGAGCACACGAGCAGTACCACACAGCTGACACCCTGTAACATACAACTCTTATTTTACAAAACGTTGACATTGTCACATATGCCATAAATTGCATCTATTGATAAACTTACACCTATATTATCGAACAATGTTCGGAAAATGTACGCTTTTGGCATTGCTGCTGCCGCTTTTAAAATTGTTTATTGGTTTTCCACAACCAACTTATTATTACATGGAGCAATAGCTCGGAATTTTATGATTTCGATTCCATTTTCTAAGATACAATTTTATATGATGAGCTTTGACTAAACTAGGGACTATCCTCAAACCGAGTTCTGCCTGCTAGAATCCCTTTGATTATCCCTTTCACTATTATAAATGTGGGGCTTTCATTGATCGCCAGGTCGCGAATTGAGGGGATTCTAGCCGCTGTGTTGACAACCTAGCATTAAATTGAGTGTAGCTTGTAAGAGATTTATGAATTTTATGACTTGATATAATAGGGTGTGTTCAGTTTTAGCTAAACGTTTATTTCAAGACTAATCGATTTTTTAAAAGTCTCCTCAAAACGTTGCCTACGTCATTGTGAATGGGGATTTCCAGGAAATGTTTGATTTCTTGGAAATGTTGGATGATTATCTTGGGCTTAACCCTAAGGAGTAAAACGTAAATCAGACTCAATCAGATACACCTATGACAAATATCCTCGATTCTCCTCAGATTCGTACTAACGTGCTCAGACAGAGCGCTTATGGCCTCTATCTCCTACCGTTCTCTCAACACCAAGACAATATTTCTTTGGTTAGCTTCTCACGAAGCATTCCACTCCATTTAAAAAAAACTTATTTTCAGTTGTTTACTTCTTTACACAATTTGCAATCAAAACAGCTGACAGAAATAAAAATCAAAATAAGTAAAGATCGAAAACATTTTTTTAAACAATAGTTTTGCATGATATGTTGACGCCACTAAAATGAAAAGTGAGAAAATAGTGATGACGCATTGTATCTTAATTTCTTCAACAACTTTCTAGTTTCTGTCTGGTTGAAATACACACGTGATTTTAAGAATATTAATTAGAACCGTAATTGATTAAGCACTGAAGGATTAATTGGTTAAGTTCCGATATCATCTGGAGCAAGGATGGTTATTCCTCGACTAAGTGGTCAGAGACAAGACGACGACAATTCTGCCAAGGGTAGTTTATTAACAGTAGAACATATGGTAAAAATACTCTGAAACCAAAATTTAAATCATAGTGATTAGAGGAAGTAATTTCTTAAAATGGATTAAAAGAATTCGATATAACTAAATAGAAAGTAATCAACATTTTCACTCACATTTCTAACCGATTTGACTTTAAATTTAGTCAAATGAGAATTCTTCGGTAAAAGTACAAATCAACTAATGCTTACTAATGCTGACATTTGCAACCAATGGTGTTTTACAATATTTACACTGTTGACCTCGATTCAATTTTCGATGTCAGCACAATTGAATAGGTTAATTCGAATAGAACAACTTGTACTGCTCTTTTATATTCCTTGATCCTATGTACCCACTCATTCTGCTTGCTTGCCTATCTCGAAAACTTACAGTAGAATCGCGCACAGCTGCTCCATACTTGGCACTTGAAAACTCATAACCCGAAAAACTATTTTTCTAACCAGTTTTGAATAAGAAATGCAGGCACAGAGAGGCTGGCAACTGCCAGCCGACATAGTAATACGTAGTACATAATAAATGTCAGTAGTAATGCATTAGACTTGAAGTAGTAAGCACTAAGCAGTTAAAACACACACAAATGCCATTTTCGAGCGCACCAAATTAAAATGAAACCGATTTCTTGATTCATCTATTTTCTTCTAATGTTATCAAGTGCAGATACGTCATTTTATCTTATAGAATTGTAGTGTATCTGGGTCAAGATTAGCATAACTATTACTTCTACGTTTTAATCGTTAAAAAGGATTGAAACTTGCTTAATTCCCATACATAATCAACTAAGTAAGAAACATACCACTGCACCAGTTTGAATTCATGGGTAATATAGATGTTGATTAAAATTATTGTACTCTTCATAATTTCTTCAGCATAGGACTAAAACTAGGAATTTACAGCATCATACGTAACCTATATAAGACCAAGGCGCAGACTCGATCTTAAAAGTTCTAATTGAAAAGTTGTATAATTACTGACCTCCATTCAAGTTTCCACCTCAACAAGATTTTTATAAGCTCTTGAGGACGACGATATCAAAATAAAAACGGTGGTTAGTATGGTATCATATCTATAATATCCAAATACGCGTTTTAAAAATAAGACTTTTCAAATGAAATACTTACTAACTTGTAAAATAGTTATTTTGTGTTTTTCCACAGATATCCATTCAAATAGTTTCAAAATGAAGTCGATAGCTTAAATCAATATAATACTTTTCGTGCTACCGTAAAATTTTTGTTTAGAATAATTTGTGTGAACACTTCTTTAAAACATTCTTGTCATAAAACCAAAAACGCTGGATTCCAGACACACATTCACAACCCGACATTGAGTATAAGGTTGAAACTAATAGATTCAAAAATTGTATCAATATTGGCGGGTAAACCCTATCTAGTAGTTTAATAGTCAGGTATTTAAAGATTGTTATTGTCATCAGAGCACAGTTTCATTTTAGTTATAACCCAAACACATAAATTAGTGATTACCAACCTATGCAAATAATGTACACTCACTGAAATCTATCCAGTCAAAAATATGCTTTTACGTAGATAGTCGTGACATTAAATAAACATATTTTGTTTTTTGGTGAGGCTCGGCCTCACTTGCCTCACCTGGCGAGCCACCACTGTTAGGTAGATTGTATGCGACAGACAGGGTGTTGTGCGCCGTTGTGCCCCATGCGGAGTGTTCTGAGGAGGCAATTACATTAGTGAGAATCCATCAGTCCTAGCGGCAATTGCAAGAACTTGCTAGTGTGGAAATGTTCATAAACAACAAAGAACTTGTCTTTGAACATAATTGAATCAGATTTGGTGTCGAACTTGTGTAAGGATATCTTCCTTGCCAATTTCCTTGACTACATTCAATAGTTTCAAGATGCCAGCCCAAGTAGTCGTAACAGTTCAGTTATATTTATTCCTGTCATACATATGTTTCAACTAAAATATGATTTGCGTTTCTTCAGATTTAAATATAGAAAGTTGATTTTTTGTACTTCTCATGGAGTCGTGACAAGCATGTGCAAACCTCTTTTGCACTGAGCGTATACTATCCCCTCCCAGAAATGCGGGTGTTTTTTTATTTCCCCATTTAGCTTCAAGTCTGTATTGTGGTACACAGTTTTACATGTGATACATGACAATGGTATAGGGCATTGGACCTGTACATAGAAAACATTTAGGCGTATAAATAAACTTAAACATAAAATGCCCAAATTTAAATTATGTGCTAAACGCCGATACAGTTCTTCCGTACCAGTTCAGTAACTGAATGCTTGTAGTTGTACTTGATGCTAAATATGTTAGGGGGAACGTCTCTTAAAATCCATGACGTTTATTTGATTAAGAAATTGATTTATTTTATGTTTTTAATTTTGGGTAAACGCACATTTCGTTAGTTATCATTTGACGCCCTAAAATGCCGAATACATAATAACTAGTAGTCAATGTTTAGCAATAGATCAACAATTAATTTTTGTTAACGAATTGGAAATTGATTAAACGAAATTAGCGAAACTTCTTCTTATCAAGAAATATGTAGTAGGGTATTATAGTGAAAACAAAACTAAACAACAAAAACGAAGTTAAGATTTTGGCTTAAATGAAATTTATGAGGCAAGAACATACACTCAGTATAGTTGACTGTGTCGTAAAAACAACATTTAATGTAACACGTACATCTTTGTTTTCTAATAAATAAACTTTCCTATCTTAATACGAATAACATTTCAGGAGTGTTAGTGAAGTGTCCATTCGAACGTTCGCATTAATAGAACTAAATAGGGTTACTTTCAGGTCAGCAATTAGTCTGTAAAGAGGAAATACAGGAAAATTGAACAACGATTTCATTTATTTATGAAACGCGAGGTAGAAAATTATGAGATTTATTTTCAGAAACAACTCGAATTGGTAGTAATTCACTGCTTTATGTCCTAGGGCGTGTCTGAAAGATCATGTAGTTGCTAATACTGAAGTTCAAGTCCAAGTATACGACAAACCATGGTGTGTTTACTTAATAATTCTTAATTCTTAATTCTTACACTATACAGACTTGATAACGGCAAGCCTACCTGTTGAGAAAAGTCAAGCCTAAACCTAGTTTATGTGATGATGGCGACACTATAAATTGAGGGCCTAAAATCATTACAAATAAATTTGTGGTAAGCTTTGCACGAAAAAAACTCTTGAGCATTCTGATGTAAAAAAATAAGAATAATTGTCAAGATTAATCACATTTGAGAGTCAATGTTTACATTTGCCTTAAGTTGGCGTTACGTTCATTATGTTGTTGAACTGAATCGAAACTTTACCACATCGTGTGAATACATTTATTACTCGTTTTTCTTTTTTAATGTTTTTTTTTCTTTGTCTTTTTCTTTCATTTTCCTTTTGTTTTTTTTCTTTCTTTTCTTTTTTTTCATTCTACATCCTTTTTTATATTTGATTCATTCATTAAATGCATATAATATATTTTTTTGTTACCAAAATTGTTGTGTTTAAAATGCATTGTTGTTGTAATGCTACTATTTCAAATATTTACGAAAATGTAGTTTGTTGTTTCTGCATCTATGTAATAAGAATAATCACGGGAGGTGTTAAATCAACCCCAATTGTTGCCATGGAAGCCAAAACTAACATACCACCCCTGGAGGCCAGAAGAAACAGTTCAGCAGTTTGCCTGCATGAGAAGCTGATAAGACTAGACCGGCTTGAATGGGACAGAGAACCCTATGAACATCTCAAGACACAAAAAACATTCATTACAGCAGTAAAAGAGGTGAAGGAAGGTCTCATCGGGCAATTGAAACACACAGAGAGAGAAAACATCCCCCTACCAAATATAAACATTGCCATACTAGACGTACTACATGAATTGACAGTGGATGGACTGGGCAAGACAAAGGCATCCTACATAGACGAGGAGTTGAGAAAACTAACAATAACTCACATACACAAGAACTACCCGGAAAAGGATTGGCTACACATTTACACGGATGGATCGGCTACCCCAGGTGAGGGACAAGCTGGGGCAGGCATATATTGCAGAGAGTTTGAGGAATCTCACCCTGCAGGGGAAAATGGTAGCTGCTTTGACGGAGAATTGACTGCTATTCTTAAAGCCCTGTACAAAGTTAAAGACTGCCGCAGTGATAAAATTGTAATTTTAACAGACTCAAAAGCAGCAATACAAGCCATAGTCAACAAGGAAGTGGCAGATTCTGCGGTAAGGCAGTGCAAATTACAAATCCTAAGACTGCACAATGCAAACAAGATAATTAAGCTACAATGGATACCATCACACTGCAATGTATATGGCAATGATAAAGCGGACTTCTTAGCTAAGAAAATTAGACAAGAATGGGTCAAAAAGGGACAAGACAAACCATGGCAGGTGTACACCACGCAGCCAAGTAAACCCAAAAGAATATATGATAGACGAACAGAAACAGCACAGTTCAGGTTGAAGACTCAACATGACCTTCTAGGGAAGCATCTGCACCGAATAGGCGTGTTTGAAACCAGTACCTGCAGATTATGCGGAAATGGTGAACATGACAGACGACATCTATATACCTGTGCCAGTCTGGCAAATGAGCGTGACGTAATGCCCAACGGCATGAAGAAGGAGGAAAGGGAGGCTCGTCTCTATTGGTTGACTAGATCAAGCATGATGGCATCATAGGCCAAATGTGGGCATATGAGAAGAAGAAGAAGCATCTATGTAATTTTGTCCTCCTTTGTAAATCAGTTTTTATAACTGAATAGGATAGACGTTAAATAAATAAATAAATAAATAAATAAATAAATAAATAAATAAATAAAATAAATAAATAATAAATAAAACCAATTGCGATTTTGGACCGAGAGACCTAAGTCTTTCAGACAATATTTGCCAATTCGATGTTGTAGGCAATTAATAGCAAATAACTATACAACAAGGTCGTATCAGAATGATATTCTTTTCCTCATTCTAGTTCTTTGTCTAGATCTCGATACTTTAGTAAGCAGCTTTCGGATTTACTCGATACTTGACAGTTTGTCTTCATAGTCTTCATGTTATCCCACACATAACACAAACTTGTAAAAATACAGCCAAACCTTACACACTCAAAAGAAATTAGATCTTAAAAAAAGGGACAAGCTCATCTACCCTTCCACATTTGCGCATTCTTAATTCATAAACGTACAGTGTCCCGTAACAACACCCTTGAAAAGCTTGGCAAAATAGAATTTGCAACTATTAATTTAAACGTAATAGTTCATCCAAATTCTTTTTTTATAATTAATTTTAACGTAATGGTCATGCAAATTCTATTTTGCCAAGCTTTTCAAGGGTGTTGTTCGGTGCATTGTACGTTTATGAATTAAGAATGCGCAAATGTGGAAGGGTAGATGAGCTTGGCCCTTTTTTTTAGATCTCATTTCTTTTGAGTGTGTAAGGTTTGGCTGTATTTTTACAAGTTTTTGTTATGTGTGGGATCTCATTACTTTTTCAAGTTCCATTGCAAAATTATTTGTTAAAATATAATAAATTTATCAAAGTCGATTTAATTGCTATGGCATTACCAATTAACAATAGAATGAAAAAATATAGTGGTACAAAGACTTGCTTTTTGTAAACAATGTAGGCGATTATTGTCACGTAACTATAGTTACTTGTTGATTGTATGCCTGTAAAAGGCTTATTTTAAAACCTTTATTTGGAAGCCTTCCATCAATTTTTTAAACTTTTTCTTTGAAAGGGAATTACATCACTATTACCTTAATATCAATGTAAAATATGAACGTTGTAGTCCCACCCGTTTGGTCAGAATCGCTGGGCAATTGAAACTGACGAATTAGATAGAAGCCAGTAGTAGCCAGTAGTAACTAACATCCTTAGAATGATTTTGAGCATGTTTCAAGTCATATTTTCACCAAGAAGAATGCTCGTACCCCAAATTTGGTTTTTTGGGTTTCAAGGCATGTGTTGTCGGGTACCTAAATCCCCTCGATTTTGATAGTTTTCAAGTTCACATCACGTTTCATGATGGCTGGGTGACACCTCAAAATCACCCCAACTCTGCTTGCTGTATAAGGTGCCCGAGTGTGTAGCGCACCTCGGCTTGGCTGCGGCGCCCTAACGGGCACCTAGATAGACAAAGACTAGAACTCGTGTGCACTTGAAATTGTTATTACTAATTGTTCTTGATCTGGCGCGCGACAGCTCGTAACTTACTCACTACGTCACGGAAGACTGATAACGTCGATTCGAGACAAAAAAAAATTGTCTAACTTGGCAATTTTCTAGCTAGATTCCACTGGCAAAAATCTCCCATAAGAAATAACATGGGAACGATCTTTATGCCCAGTGATCTTTGAGGATTTTGACACAAAAAAATATTGGCCATTATTGACGTACTCGACAGCTTTTTCTGTACATCCTCTTTATGTATTTTTTTAATTTGGGTAAGTGGTTTGGTCAAAATATGCTGATTATCAAGAAGAGGTGTGATTTTGGAATGCATATTTTTGCGTGTTTGAGAGTATATTTTGTTCATAGTTTCAAGACCGGATGTTATGAAGGGCCATTTAAGATTGGTACGATGCTCTAGTATCTATGTGGAAGAAAATAAAACAGGCAAAAGCCGATTTAAGAAATTTCCCAAAACGTCAATTTTCGCAAATTTATGGATAACTGTTTTTCGAAAAATTCGTGTAAAATCACAGTACCGAGATTTTATAATTCTTTTAACGGTCATTTTAGTGTAGTATTATGCTATACATTTTGTGGTTAAAAATTGATTTAGGGTAATAGCCCCTTTAAGAATAATAACGATAAAACCTTTCAGATAGGTACAGTGGTTAAGGACACACCGTTATGCCTGAAACATGTGTACGTTATTAGTTATGACGTAGTCAGGCATCAATGTCAAATTTCAAGTTTGAATTATGTTATGAGAGTGTGACGTTAAAGCGAGAGGCGTAGCCGAGTAAAATTAGACATGCAATGCCAAAATGCCAGTTCTTAAACAATACAGCCACTTGCTTGTTAACTAGCTAACTTGTAACAACGTATGCAAGAGTGTGTACGTATGTAAGTCTTTGAAATTGAAAAAATCGTGATCGTCTGAAACTTAAAAGGTAAACAAAAAGAAATTATTAACCAATTTAATAATTAAACTTGGCCTAAATAACAAATTCATAAGCTTAGGATATTTGAGTAATCTTTTAAACGTCTGTCGTTGAGGAAGGAGATGAGATAACCATGAAGTCTAGCCACTCGTTATTGGACCGGAAGCTGTCTCCTGATTCCGAGGGGATTTCCTGCCCAGCTGAGTGGACACTTGACATCCGCTTAAGGGCACTGCAAATATATAATCAGTGTAGTGTGAAGCTTTTCATCAAGTAGGCCAAGTTTCTTTAGTCTATGTTGTAGAATAGAGTTGCGAATATATTATAATCAAAGGGCTCTTGGTGAGAGTAACTTTCAAATTTCAAAGGTAAGTCGGAAAACGTTTAAAGGGGTAATACCCACAAAAATTATTTTTCACCACAAAATCTGTAACATAATACTACTCAATTTTAAAAATGATAACTTGTTACTGTGATTTTAAACGAATTTTTTAAGCTTTTTGATCATGAAATCTGCGTAAATTGGCATTTTGTTAAATTTCCTAAATCTGTTTTAACCTGCTTCTTGTTTGATCCACATAGATACTAGAGAATCGTACCAATCTAGAATGTCCATTTTTAACATCGTGCCTTGAAACTGTGCACAAATATACACTCAAACACGCAAAATTACGCATTCCGAAATCACACCCCTTCCTGGTAAACAGCATATTTCGACTGAACCACTTGCCCAAATTACAAAATCAAGAAGAAGGAATTTACAGAATAGGCTGACGAGTACGTCAACAATGGCCAATATTTTTTGGACCAAAATCCTCCAAGGTCACGGGGCATAAAGATCGTCCCCATGTTATTTCTTATGGGAGATTTCGCCCGATAGGACCTAGTTTGAAAATTACCAAGTTTGACAATTTTTTTAAGGGGCATTTTGGACCCAATATTTTTTTTGGTACCACGTTAATTTATAACTAGTTACCTGAATGAAATATTTTTTTAGTTCAGCGGGTAGATACCCCTATAAGTTATTAATTTGCTTAACTTTTTGCTAATATTTTTATGAATTACTTTTGCTTTTTATTATATATATAGAAATTCAAATGGCTATTAAAATTCTACACTTGTATTTTTGTTTGTTTAGATAAAGTATTAATACAATTTGTAAACAAAATCTTAAAGAATATTCGATGCAATCAAACAATACAAAGCCATTAATTCGTCTTGATATTTAAATGCTTTTTCTTTTTTTACAAAATATGCATGTAGAATATATTCTACTTGTCAGATAATTGAGAAAAACGTGTGGGGTCGAATTGTCTTATCTTCTAATAACCGATCTACTGACAGATGCAAAAAATGTGGTTGTAAACTCACATTTGAACTCGCATCTTCTTTCTAATGACGTATTCACGGTGCGTCGCCAATTTTAACTCGACAAATTGAGAACTAAAATCTTTTACCTGAGGAATGGTTTGTATAAATTCACAACGCATCTCATAAATTTTGTTCGGGTAACTTGAAAGTTCTCAAACTTCTAACTTTTGTGCGAAACTTACGACTCTCGTATGAAGACTAGCTAATTAGGTTCGTCCTTAGCTGGGTGCATGTAACGGAACAAGGCTTAGCTGATTCGAGCAATCGACCTGTGACGACCATTGTGCATGGCGTTGTATTTAAAGGGACTATAAACAAAAACCGTTTTCGACAACATATTTTCTTACAGAATACTAACTATACACAACATAACAATTTAAAATGTGATTTTACAGGAATTTTTAAGCTTTTTGAAACTAAAATTAATTCTGAAAATTGGCGTTTTGGTGAATGACTTATATCGGTTTTAATTTGTTTATTTTAAGTTTCATATAGATACTTGTCAATAATGGCCAACACTAAACATAAAATCGCACGATGGTGAAGATTCAATAGGCTTAATAACGAACGTACTAAAATGTATTAATTCTACAGAGGTTTCTCTTTGATATTTGGCAGCAAATATTAGGGAGCAAAGCTCTCTTACAACTATTACTCTTCTGTCCGTCAGAACGTTAATTCACTTGAATTTTAAGGATATTAATTTTATATTTATGTATGTTTATTTATTTATTTAATTTTAATTCCTCTTCCTGTCCGACAGGTGTCACATCTCTCGATAAAGACCTATACTTACCTCTAATAAGAATGCGTTTTTCACGCCTTCGCTCTTCAACATGGACAAAACAGAATGTTATTGTTCCCGGACGTTGGTTTAAAATTTCAGCAAAATTGCTTCAGTGGTTTGTCTTCTGTGCGGCGAACATACTGCCACGCATTAAAACGGATCGATTCCCGTCTGAGTTTCGTTGATAGACTCACTTAAGTTTAGCTCATCCGTCTAATTATATTTTGTAATTAAAATTATCAGCCAGGTGTGATGAAGGCAAGTGGGCGCAGAAGTTTATACACCGACCTACTTCATTCCTATACTGGTTAAATTCAATCATGTACTTTGCTGAGGTCAATAAGATGCAACTGCATTTTATCGAATCAATTCAAATCTGAACAAACTATTACGTTGCCTCCACACCTCGCGACCATTTCACATAATAAAAATGCAAAATAGAAGTACACACGTAGGGCCTACATTCAATTTCACAGTCACTGCTTGTACATAGGATTCTCCTGAGTCTTCTTTCATCCAGCTTGTTATTCGCAGACAACTTATCTCAAGTGGGTTTCCTGTTGTTGATTACCGACAGTGTTGGCTCGAGCGTTAACGCTTGACTCTGATTCGGGAGGTCCCGGGTTTAAATCCCGTTGAGACCGGCATTCCTGACTGAAAATTTTTTCCAAGTTTTTTCTGAGGCGTTAATGCGAATGCAAGGGATTAAGTCCTCTTAAAACAGCCATCGGACATCCCTTCACAATTGTCCTATCTCCAATATACCTAGACACCTGAAAATGGGGCATGCATTGCTCCCGGGGCAGGCTTCCCACTAAACAAAATTATAATTATTTTTATTAACTGTTGATGTTTAGCGTATGTTCATTCACACATCCGTAAGAAGATTGGCACAACTAAAATATTTTTTTGAAATTTTTGGTGGAGGTGCCGGGTACGGAAAATACCACTTCAAAAATTATACCCCGCCCCATTGACTCCAAGGGTCACCAAAAACGTTCTGTCTCATCCTTGTTGAAGGGTAATCTGAACAAAAACGTATGTACATTGGAGGTCGTTCTCGGTTTTTATCGTGAGAAGTGCGCAGACGAACGGTCGGACAGAAAAGTTCTGATTATGCTGGACTGAAGTTTTGCTCTCTTATTTATTATTTATAAGTGTTTATAACTGAATTAAATAGACTAATAAATAAATTACGGTTACTGGGGTATCATCACACGATAGGAGTTGCTTGGTTTAATATAAATTTTAACTCTTTTTATAGATTCATCTCTGAAGACTCTTTTTATAAAATCATTCCGAGAATAAAAATCATCATAATCATTCAATCATTTCGAGTTAAAATAAAAAAAACTATCTAATTTACTCGATTATCGTGAGCATATCACATTTATTACAACTTCAAAAAAAATTCTTCCAAACAAACTTTCGTACTTGATCCGACAAATAATCAAATTGTTAATTTTTTTAAAATTTCTTTACCTTAGATAAACGGTTAAATGGGACTTTTGCGAATTGAAAGTCGTGTTTTGGATTTTCACTTATTTCTCTCCTGGTCTGATGTCTTGCCCTGATTATTTGAGTCATAGTTTTTGCAATCAAGTATTGATATCAATAGAAGGTGCCTCCATTTTCTTCACTAAGCGTTCAGCTGCAAACATCAGACACCTGAGATTATGTAATTTTCCCACGCTAGCTTCATAAAGTCTTCTTAAACATCTGCAATTTGACGTACATTCAATTTATAAGGTTGTCTCGAAATCTAATGAACTCGTTCTGTGTTCATTTTATAATCGTTATGTTCTGCCAAAATCAAGTTAAATACTTTCATGAAAGTCATGTAAACGTTGATAAACGAAATTACTTCATAAAGCACGACACCTCCATCTTCCACATGAAAACTGCACTTAATGACAAAAACTAGAACATGCGAAAAGATTTGCTTTCTTGACAACGTGTTAGAAAGGTATGAAAGCTTATAACTCGTTCCCTATTTCAGGAGTTTTAGAACATGTCATTTATGTTTTCACTGGTTTAAAACTTTGTACTTAATTCACGGATCAATACAGTTAGTTCTTAATAGTTAAGCACAGTGAAAAGCAAACAAAACAATTCTGTACTGCTCATTCATTATTTCAGCCACTCTGTACATGTGCAATCCGATTAGGGGAGGGGTGGTTTACTCCTAATTGTGTGGGGGGAGTGGGGTGTGATTACTCATAGCAATCAAGTAATTTGTATCGTTGGATTTCTAAGTCGAAAAATGTTTTTTTATACGGAGTGGTTAAAAAACATCACTACCTAACATTTAGTATAGAACATGTGCACAGTTTTTATCACAAATATCGTATTGTTCACATTGTAGACGTAATATTACTATTTCTTATTTTCTTGATTTTTTTTTATATTTTCTTTTATTGTCAGCATGTATGTTCATAGTCTTTTATTAATTGTTCTCCTTTGTAATCATTCTTTATAACTAAATATGATAAACATTAAATAATAAATAAAGTAAATTTATGGTAAGAAATGAAGTGTATTAGCCCTCACATGTTGTTATTGTCTCAATGAGCCAAAATAAGCAAACATAGTCTGAGTAAATTGAGCTAACGTTCCCCCAACCTGAGCATTAGTTTGAAAAAGGGACGGATAAAATAAAATTCGAATCAAGGAGTTAATGTTACATTCGAAGATTAGACAAAAATCTGACGGGCAATGAATAACCAAATATGTGGAGAAGGGTTGATAAATTAAAGAAGGTTTGTTTCATGCCTTTGATTTACTTTTTCATCAGGTTAAGCTACGTAATATAATCACCTAAAATGGAAATCGAAAGAAGGCAAAAGTTTATGTTCATGTAAAGAAGCAATTTGTTTCTGATTTTGAATCTATGTGGGCGGCGAGTCGTTTGCCACTTTCATTATGAAGCCAAGTTTATACGACACTGATCAATACAACAGTGTTAAAGGCGTTATACGGGGGGGGGAGGGGGGGGGGGGTAAGAAAGACCTCTGCATCAAACAACCCGTGGGTACAAATAAACATAAGAAAAACCGGGATATATGCTTTCAGGTCTGTCCACTTATTATTTGTCAAAGGCAAACATTTTGAACGTTGACATTATTTTATCTTTGAAGAAACCATGACACATGTATCCTGTCCCAAAGCGTCACCGCCATCTTAATAAAAACAAATGACTTCCTTTAGCAAACTAATTTCACAACGCAAAGGTCAAAGTAGCGTAGACGGTCTTATCTTAACTATGAAAATCCAAAACCAGCTTGAGTGTTTATGTAGTTAGTATACATAATTTTACAGCCTGAACTGTTTATAACAAAGTGCACAGCAGATAAACGTGGACTCAACATCATTACCACAAGATATCTTTGAGGACCTTTCTAGTAATATGACAGTGTTCGTGCGAAACTTTTTAAACGATTTAGTTTTTTATTTTCCGTATAAAATAGTTAAAATTTTATTTTCAAACGCTATCATTGCCCTGAAGCTTAATTTTAATGCTAGAGATCCGATGTTTTGATACGAAAAACTGTTTGCTCGAGAATATTCAGGAGGCTGGTCTAGTAGATAAAACTATTAAACCAAAGGCGTAAAAAGATACTCTATATGCGGCAATACACTTAATGAGCTCCCTTACTAGATTGTATCCACCAGCCATGAAGAACACTAGTGCGTTGTGCCCCGTAACTCGACCATCAGCTAGCGACATTACTTACCTAATATAGAATAGCTATCAGTCTAGTATGACCCGGCACTTCCACCATTGTCTAAAATACTATACACAACGATAGCTGTCACTGTACTATAACCCCCTCATGCACAAATATTTACCGTCACTAAGTTGCGTCTCGTTAAAAATGGTGGCTTTGAGCAAATTTATATGTTAAATCATAGGGCTACAAAAACCGTATGCCCAAAGGTAGTTGCGTTAGCAGTACGTCCGCAAATCGCCAGATGCGTCGGTAAAGTTGCGGCTACTCTGGATGTGACGCAAATGTTGACCCTTGCATTTTTTTGTATCAGAAAATGAATATTTCAACTAAAATTTGTGTACCAACGTGCAGTAAAGCAGGCAAGAAACTTAAAATATTGTATACAAAAATTGTGCAAAAATGTTTATAAAAATTGAGAGAAATTTGAACCCGCGACCCTCAGCATAGGAATGCCTCTCGCTATAGACGCTACTCCAAAGTGGACGGTAAATATTGTGACTTTTGACCACTTCATACGTAGCATGTTGCCAAAACACAATTTTTAATTAATGATTGTTGTTTTCTGTCTAGAAACGCTCTTTAAGTACAAGAATAATTTTTTCGTGTCATTTGAGACTGGATTTTGTTTGCATTTTGTTTCCATTGATCTCCAACCATTATCGCCGGAGACAATTCCGCCATCTTTGCCAATATTTGCGTCCGTAACTTTCCGACGCAAGTCTTTCTTTGTGCATGAGGAGGTAACCCGGCACCTCCACCATTGTCTAAAAGGTTTATTAACCAACCACTAACAACAGCTGTCTAGTCAAACCCGGCACCTCCACCATTAGCTATATTTTTATCTTTATATTTGCACGTCAATTTTTTTAATGCTCAAGTTCATGAATGGCGTTTGAAAGATTGCTTTCTTATCATTATCGCGTCAAATCTTCGCACCCATTTTTTAAAAAGAACCTTTATTTTGAAATAGGAAGTAAATTAATTTGATGATAGGGCGTTGAATATACTAAACCATAATCCATAAACTGCATTAGGTCTGTCATTAGTTAACACAATATAAACTCAGCCGGATGGAGATCCACTCAACTGACCGTTGATGGACATGAATTAGCTCACACTTTTAAGTCGGCGATGTGGAAATTACCTTGTATGCCTCTAGAACCAGATTAAGAAAAGAATGTAGCATAATTTTTCTTAACAACTATTGAATGAAGTCGATCGCTCTATCAAGAAATGTGCCCTGTTTATTTACTCAATAATTGTATTTCCCATAATACTTTCATGTTTGGAGCCATAAAGGTTCTGTCTGGCAGTTGTAGTAGTCATGTCACTGATTATAGGTCACGCGCCCTGGCTTTGAGAACACATTTTGTCGCCACATATAGCTCTAGTTTTATATAACCCCATTAATGCTTTGTTGTTCAACTGCTTTGTGTCTTTGTTGTCAAGTATTGATCGTATCAATCAAACCACAATGCGCAATAATTGTATGAGTTAATAAAAATAATTTAGTCGAAAATATAGTGTGCATGTTTCTGAAGGGGCTTTGATTCCAGTTCATAATTATCGAGACATATGTCGGCAATTGTCAGGTGTCGTTTTGTCAAATTATGATTGATCAAACAATCCAGAAAGTATAACGCGGTTGTTTTACGAGTTAAACGAAAACGATTTACTCTGGACAATTGTGTCAGGCGCATGTTTATGATGTGGCTTTGATTATACTTGATAACGATCTAAGCCTATGTGTTCTGACATGCAAACTTTTAAACGTACCTTGTTGAAAATTGAAGTAGAGTATAATACATATACAGCTCGAAGGAAAAATATTCGGGTGCGCAAAATGAAAGAGATACCGTTCATTTTTCGTTTTGAGGTTCATAATAGTAATTTTGGGATATTTCACGTATAATTCTGTTGACGCTTTCTTGGCAAACTAAAATGTCGAAATATTTATTTTTATGTCAAGACGTTTAAACCGACCCTTTACATAATTATGCATACTCTTTTTCAGCTCATGTTCCTGAGAATACCAAAATATAAACTTGGCATCCATAGACGGGTTCAGTAATGCACACACAATCCAAAGATACCAACAATTATTATTAACTAGACTATATGGAATTACGTTTGAACGCCTCTAGATTAAATACGAGAAACGAGAATATAAGAATTTTACCTATTTACTGAAGAATAAGGGACTAACTTTATTAAAATTTTTCGCATTTCCTTCACCTGCTTTTGACGATATTAAAGGTATTGTATGGCAGCAATAATACGCTCACTGCCAACTAGATCGCAAGCGCTGGCTGTGTGTGATTCAGACTTTTATTGCGTAGCCAGGTTGCTGTAGCATCTACAGGGAGAAATAGTAGGAGCCTTGGTCATGATTAAATTAAGGCGGTGGCTGGAATAAGGTCACATGAGCCTATATGCCCTTTTTGTAGGATCGGTTTAAATAAACCACCATATCTTTAGGCCCTCCAAGATTTAGTTCCGTAATATGGTTAAATAGTTCAGGGCAGCACATGGAACCACCTCATGTCAACTGTTTGCTAAAATATGATTATGTTGTTTTGTGTTGCAGTTTAGCTAATTATTTTTGTATATACTTATCTTTTGTTTAGTGAAACGTTTTTGACATGGATTTAGCTACGAGTGAAGTTACAAAATAATATGCAAATCACAATTAAACGTCAAAAACTGGGTACATGAGTGACGCGACTGCTTCTATTGTTTACAGATATGATATCAATAACATGTATGACAATAATGTGTTAGATTAAAAGGCTGTGTACATAAAAAATGTGAATATAATCAAATTTAATTGATATTATGTAAGATTACCGGTTTTAATATACATAAGTACGCGTTTGACGAAAAAGATACAAAACACATGTGTTTCCAATAATAATTAGACCTACATGATCAAAAAGAATTTCACCAAATCAAAAGTAGACTTTCTCTTTTAAAGGAAAGATAAACTTCACCTATTAATGGAGTTTATAGTATTGTATCCTCATGAATCGAATGTGAATAAAACTAAAAATGCGTTTTCTCAAAACATCAGCCACCACCTTAATTATTGCTTTGTAGTTCAAATGCTTTGACGCCTTTTGTGTTTGCTGTCAAGTATGTTGATGTATCAATCAAACCTCAATGTGTTTCTCGATCATGTATGAGTAAATAAACGATCTTACAAATATAGTTGTCATGTTCTGATAGGCTTTGAATCCAGTTATGATCTAGTTTCTTGTGTTGTCGCATTTGTCCGGTGTTGTTAAGTCAGATTATGGCTGATCAAACAAGCAAGAAAGTATAACGCTGTTGTTTTAGGAGTTTAACGAAAACGATTTACTCTGAACAATTGTGTCAGGTGCATGCTTATGAAGGGGCTTTGATTCCAGTTAACGATCTAATTGTATGTCGGCATTTGTCCGGTGTTGTTTAGTCAGATTATGACATCAAACAAGCAAGAAAGTATAACGCTGTTGTTTAATGAGTTTAACGAAAACGATTTACTCGGGACAATTGTGTTAGGTGCATGTTTATGAAGGGGCTTTAATTTCAGGTCATAATGATGAAGGCATATGCGAAGACATGCAAATTTTACTCTTTTACATTATTAATACAAATTTAAATATTGTCTACGTGTGTATTCCAAATGAAGTCAGAGCAAAAACCATGTTTGTAAACCAATTTGCGCTATTTACGTTGTGATCGTGTATTGAAATAAATTTCGATACCCTTTACTTTGATACATTGTGATAGCATTTGATCTTTGATACATTGTGATAGCATTTGATTATTTGGTAATGCTGTAAAACTTTCATGTGTATTAACGTTTGATCGACGTTCCGATGCGATTTCCAGACAAGTAAAACGTTTAATAGTTTTACACAATAAACTAACTTACTTTAATCATTGATTTACATAGCGCATGTATATGCATCTCTTGATTAATTCGTGTACTGCGAAACTAGCCCCGAAAAACAAAAACTCGTCGAACATTGTCGCCATTTTCTCCTGTTTATACAAATGTTTACATTTGATGGGATAAAATAGCCGCCAGGGCCTAAACCGATTATGATAATCGCAGATATACCGCCCCATAATGTTGCATGTCCAGTAACGCCAGTTACTATATTCTAGGTCCGTGCTTTAATAAACTAACTATACGCATAATTTTTTTTTGTCCGTCTGTGCTTGTCTCGTCTTACTGTAAGAAAGACGAGCACGTCTTCCGATTGACACGCGCTTTTTGTTGACATTGCCCTTTAACAAGGATGATACATAATATTTTTGATGATCCTTTGGATTAGGAGCTAGCATTTTTAAACTGGGCATTTTTCCGTACTTTGCATCATTACCAAGGATTTCAATGCGCGATAAGATTTTATTTGTGTGTTTTTTCTTCACCAATCTGTTAATTAATTAGCTAAACTCCCTATTTTGTGTACTCTCGGGTTACTGCTTGTTTCAATAAAGATAGAATATTACCAACTCCTCATAGATCCGACGGACGCTAAGCGAAACTAGACACGCCTAAGATTAAAGTTTGAATACAAGACTTGCGATGAAAATTGCATGTTCCGGTACGTTGAAAGTTATGCGTTCCTGGCAGTTTCAACTTTATTACCAACAGGAACGACACCTTTATTACGAATGAACTTATAAAACAGCTCAATCGTTATATACACCACTCCTCTTCTTATAGACGTTCTTAGATGATTATAATATGAGTCTTAATATATACATATACTTAAAGAATCTTTATAGGTTATTGTTAACGGTCTTTTACGCGAGGTAGATCAAGGAAACGGCATGAATGTTTTCGGTTCACTAAAAGTCCATCGCGCAGCCCTCGGACTTTTGTTGCCACCTTCTCGTATGATAATACAAACATTTTATGCGATGACGATGGCCAATTTAACGACAAACGCAGATAAAAATTCTTTACCGTATTATCAAAACTTATGGGTGATAAAATATTTTTAGTAACATGGGCTCTTTCAGTTGGGGTGGTCTATCTATGGGATAAAATTATCGGATCGTGACAAACTACTGTTGAAATTATTAGAATAACAAAACATCGTAATAAAGAGTTAAGTAGTCTTGTGACCTACATAAAAACAAACCTTTATTGGTCTCTGAAGCCATTGATGTTGCCTCGAGATACAGAATAACACTCAATTGATTAATAAAATTGAAATAAAAATTTACATAAAACACAACTTTTTGAAAATAACCTATAATTATACAAGTGGTTTCTAAAAAAAAAATAACTTAATTAAATAAAATAAGTAAATATATGTAATATAAATATAAATATAATATATATATAAATAAAAATAAAAATAAAAATAAAAATAGACTAGCAGTCAAAGGTAATTAAATGATGTGCATATTTCTACTTGTTTATATGTTTATATATATTTTAAATCCAATTTCTGGCATATTTCTATTCATTTATTTTAACCCTTATTCCTCTAGAGTCACCCTAGAGCAACAATACAATTCAATTAACTAATAATGACTATTATTCATATTGTTATTTTTACTCGTTATTTTTTATAAAAAGTTTTTCAATCTCTACAAATATTCAGCTCTATTAAACACATCAATAAATGATATAATTAAGTTGTTTATGATTGTATTTTAATTGTCCATGGAGTGTCATCTTCCCAGAATAGTGCGCCTGAAGTAGTTGGCTATACTCCAGTAGTTCCCGGAATCTCCGTCTCAGCGGGCAGCGGCGCTGTAATGCACTTCCGCGCTGTTGTAATGGCGCTCGTTAAGCTTGTCATAAAACCACTAAGGGAAGTCTACCTACTTCTGTCTATTTACATGCTCGTAATTAACAGTTATGTGACACATTGAGTTAAGGAAACGATTGACTCCGCGCAGTACATACAATTACTTACATAACGCGTGTTTGCTTCAAACCGTTTACGTTGAATTATTGCTTTGGTGAAGACACAATGGCAACCATGACCCAAACATATTTTACAAACAAGATTACAAAATATTTGTTATGCTATGACATATTGTAGAAATAAAATTAAAATAATTGAGCGTCCATCGATTTCATTTACCTATTATATTAATCGGATACATACTGACATTTTGTAACAATCTCTGATACCGATTTATATCAACATTTTTTGGGAAATAAATACATTACATTTTTTAAATCTGCCCTTCTGACACTTTAGCCTTATACTTAATTCGATAAGAATGTTTTTTCTTGTAAGGGTGTCCGTTCTAGCGTACCCATTAGTTCTACCCTGAGTGGACCTCTCCAAGTATCTAACCAGGTGACACAGACACAATTTCAGATTTCGCCTCAACGTTCACTCGTCGATTGCGTCGGGGCCCACTGGGTTGTCTTGGTCGCTTTGGGTTACTGTCCCCCACTGAAAATCAGTTATATGACTGAGTGGGTAGACTCTAAATACGAATTTATTTATTCATTTATTTAAAGGGGTATTCACCCGCTAAACTAAAGAAATATATTTCACTCAGGCTAACTAGTTATGAATTTAGAATTTAACAGAAAAAATATTGGGTCCACCATGACCCGGAAAAAAAATGTCAAACTTGGTATTTTTCGAGCTAGGTCCCATCGGCAAAAAATTCCCATAAGAAATAACATTGTGGATCTTTATGCTCCGTGACCTTGGCCATTATTGACGCACTCACCAGTCTTTTCTGTAAATCCTCTATATTTTGTTTTCTAATTTGGGCAAGTGGTTTGCTCAAAATATGCTGATTACCAAGAAGGGGGGTGATTTTGGAACGCATATTTTTGCGTGTTTGAGGTATATTTGTGCACAGTTTCAAGGTACGATGTTATAAAGGGCCATTTTAGATTGGTATGATGCTCTAGTATCTATGTGGAACAAAAAAGAAGCAAGTTCAAGCCGATTTAAGAAATTTCCCAAAACGCCAATTTTCGCAAATTTCATTATCCAAAAAAATTGGAAAATTCGTGTAAAATAACAGTTATTATAAGATATAATTTTTTAAATGGTTATTTTAGTGTAGTATTATGTTATAAATTATGTGGTAAAAAATATTTTAAGGGGTAATAGCCCATTTAAGAAAACCTCGAGCAGACTACGCATGAGCCACCTCTGTATGTTGGGACGTGTATGAAACATTCCTTGTCTCTCACTGAAAAACGTAACTAATGATTTCACTTCCGCCCTTGCTGTGATGGAAAGTGAATCTGCGAATAAGTTGATTTCGACCAACAGCCGAAAGCGAAAAGTGTAAACAGGAAATTTGACAAATGAATATCTGAAAATATATATATTATCTGGGGGATAAGAATCTTTACTTAAATACAGAAGGGTTCTAATTCTGCTTCATACAGAAGATTTTTAACTTGATTTATGTACTAAAGAACCATTAATTCTCGGTTTGGGAATGTGTTAAGGTGATTTTGGAAGCGTCCTAGCAAAGAAGCACTTCATAATAATATGTTTAGTACTTCCTAATGAACCTTGTTGTGTTGCGTTGCCCGCGGGTGGATAGGCTCTAGCCATTTGGTCACTATTTATTAATTTAAATTACCGAGCTCCGGTTGGACATTGTTCATTCGTCGATAGTATCTGTGTCAACGGGGTTGGCTTGGTCAGTACTTTTAATTGCAGTCCCCCACTGAAAATCAGTTCTGTGACTGAGTGAGTAGACTCTAAATACGAATTTATTGTGTGTATGCAGATGTACGCCGAAAACGAAATCCCATCTAATATACGCGGACGCGAAATGTATATGAACAAATTATCTAAGTTTAATATTGATTTTGTCCAACCAAATCAAATTGACCATTAACTGAACAAATTTTACAAATAATTTGTTTTTTATTGTAACTACTCCTGATTTTTATTTTATAAAACATGCAATAAGAAAAATATAGTGAATGGTATTAAAACATCAACATTATTGTTTTCTAATTTTTCTGATTGGTTACACGGCAAATATTGCATCTTCAATATAATTTCAAACTGCGACCACATCTAGCACAGTGTTCAATGTAAATGGTGTGTTTCTGTTACATTAATGATCAAACTGTTTTTCTTCAGTTTAACAGAAAGAATAAAGTGATTTTACTATAGTATTTCCTACGACTTTTTTGTTGGCCGATATTTTCTCAGTTTTTACCTGCAAACGAAAAATCCACTTTTTCTATTTCTCACAACAGTTGAAAACTAAGCTCAAAGAAACATGATGAAAAAAATGCAAATGAAGTGAAAGTATAAGTGAAGTGCTAGGTATAAAGAAAGTTTGGAATTATTTTGGAGAGGAAATATTTGACGTGTGCCCTATCAAAGAAGTTTGAAAAATAATATTTTGATGTTCTTATTTGCAAGGTCTCTATTCCATCAACTATATTTTCACTTGATTGCATATTTAATAACATGGAAAAAACCGGGGTGAATCACCCTCAAGTTATAAAGTAATCAGATGATGTTTTTTATCTGTTTGCAATGGTTATCCTCTTGCAGGGATTATTACTAAATTATATGATGCCAATAATCTTGAATCGTCTGGCTCGTTTAGCGTTTACGCGTCTGCGTACCTCCAGAGCCAATCAGAGGCCAGGGAAGCTGCAACAATGCAGGGGTGGCGTTGATATTACCATCATTACCTTAGCAAACATATATCACTCGTCACTTGCACACTGACTCTTCGTATTGTCGGTTATTCACTCAAGTTTCAATTATTATCATCTCATGCAAGCGAATTATTTTGTGTTTCGAGTTGTTTAATTACTAGATTAGTACCCAGTGATAGTGTTGACTTTGGACGGAGCTCTCGCACGTTCAACAGGCTGTTGATTGCCACGTGAAGTAAGTAACAACTGAGTTGTGGTCATGCTGGGCTTGGAGATTCTTAGCCATGGTTTATAAAGATGAATAGTGATTAAACGTAATGAAACAAGGCTTACGCGTATACTGGCGTTTAAACGAGTTTATTCTGAGTGACAATTAAAAATAAATAAATTAAGACAAGTTTAATTCTAGGTTTAGCTCGTCACCAAAGAACCTTTTAACTCGCATCTAATGAAATCTGAGTTCCTTACTTTTGGCTTTACTCAGAATAAAGTATTTTGCGAGTAATACTTAATGGTTCTAAAGAGAGGTATTTTTTTTAATAATAAATTTACTATTGGAAAGCAGTCTCGGTTTTCTGAAATGGGTATAAAGCCAACGGAAAGCCATTGAATTCAAACGTGATTCATCCAAAGAAAATTATGTCGCCACATTAAATGTTCACACGAAATAAATAACTTAATTTATCACACACTATAGTTAAAATTATATGTGCATGCACTAAGCGAAAAATACTTATGTAATATTCCACATTGTCGTAAAATACGGATAATTTGAATCAATTATTAGATAACGTTGCCCAGACTTTCTTCTATAACAAGACGTATGATTACAAATCAACGAATTCAACACCTAAACTTTGAGACCTCAAACATGAGTTACTCTGTTTGCCAAACAATACTGATGAAAAGTTAGTTTTAACATATTATTAAGGGGAAAACCAATTGTTTTATTTTTTTAATTCCCCATTTTTTTAATCACTTTTTTTTTTTTTAAATTTGTGAAATTTGTTAGCGGAACGTTAAATCTAACTAAAACTTTGCCTTTGTCCAGAATAAGAAAAAGCATATAGTTTGTGAATTTTATATATACAACTGTGTGCAGAAGTCAATCAAGGACTAAGTAAATCATTTTTTATTTTCCATTATTTTTTTGTTTTTTACCCCATTCTACGAATTATTACGTTTTATTTGGAAATAACTATCAACATTTCTCTGCCATATTGTATAATTAGATAACCATATGCACGTGAGTTTTTCGAGTAAGTATGATTTCCGTCATTATAATTAATGTGCTTTTGCCCATGGCTGTACACTGAAGTGACGCGTGCATAGTAAGGCTTTGAAACATACGAATCGGAGTATTATCTACTTGATTACCCAGGGCACTCAATGTAATACCAACTCATCCGAATACCAACATTGTAATTAGTGTGTACCGGTAGTAGTAGTAGTAGTAATTAGTGCTTCCATGCACACTTCCAGCACCACTTGCACCAAAAGTCAACTAGTGCGTGGCTCGTGGTTGAGGAGGGTTGAGGTGGAAGCACAACCACAGGAAATTGAGGCTCACTTGTCATAGATTAATTAACATTCCCAAACGGACAGGCATGTCAAATATCTCAACAACGATCATAACTAAGAGAAGGCATTATTATTAGTAAAATACAAAATTTTGTGTTACAACAAAATACATAAACAAATTTAAAAAAGGTGGAAAGTATCAACATTGTGACTAGACAATAAAAGTATATTCACAGAATGGTAGATGATGAAAATCATTTTGAATAACGTAATACAAACGTTAACTTTCTGTTCATTTGATTGTTCTTTATTTTATGTTTGTTGTTATTTTAATCTACGTAACTGAAACGTTTTTTTCTTTCTTTACTATATCGATGAAAGTTGTGCTTTTGTTTTGGCGAAACATAGAATTCATAAACACAAATTAAACTATTTGAACAAGACTCGCGATGGATAATCGGCTAGTTATAAATAGGAACAGCACTTGTAAGAGTTCTGTGTAATTGCCTTGCTTTGTAAGCGACTGCATTACACCGGATTAGGTTTGTTTAACATGTGTTAACGTAGTAACGATTGACGAGCAAAATCGTTCTTGTAGTTGGAGAGTACAGGCATGTTATGAGAATTCACATCAAGGTGCCTTGAAGATGGATCAGAATCAGGCAATGATATAAGCATTTTTTTGAAAAATATATAATACATCACCTAACTTTAATTTGGAAGAAAGCCTGCGTGATTTGATGTTCGGTGCGTTCCTTGTTCTGCAGCCATATATCATTACATCTTTATACAACTTGGCATACTTGATAATAAGGACATCTGTACGCCCTTTTCAAATCAGATTTTCAATGTTTATTATAGATCAATCAGAAAATGCGTAGTTATTTGGGTGTTTTTGACCATTTTGACGGATTCTAAATTCTAGAAAATCGAACTTATTTTTTGTTAATTTTCCATAATCAATTAATGGAAAAGTGCTACGATAGATGCCTTAATAATGAAGATTTACACAATTATATAAAATCACAAAAAGATGAGACTGAAAATTGACAGAGAAATTCAAAAGCAAAAAATAAGCATGTCTCAACATTTTTGCCTAGCCTGTCATTATTACATCTTTAATTAATTATTAAATTATTATTATTGTTTATCTAAAATACTTATTTTGTTATTTCTCCTCAACTTATAATATTGTAAATAGTGTAATAGAAATAGAAGATTGTATCCTTTCCTTCGTATACGGTGCGCAGCGGACTTTCGTAAAACAGAAAATATAACACCCACATAATAATATGCCTCTAAAAAGGTAAGATAGGGTTGCATATATAACAAAACCAGAAATTCAGATTAGTTATTAAGAAAGTATTTTATAGTCTTCAGGTTACTAACAATCAAATTATCGGTGATGAAAAAACTAGTATTGGTGGGATTTGCACTCACGTCACCGAAAAGGCTCCTGCTTTATACCAGCGCCTTAGATACTAGTGGTGTGCGGGTACCCAAAATTTCGGGTCGGTTCGGGTTTTTGGGGGCCGACACGATCGCGATAGAGAAAAAAGTTATCCGATTTTTGGGTAACAACAATAGACATTGAGGAGTATATTGGAGGTGCCAGTCCAGGATTTTCATAAGAATTGGTGGAGGTGCCGGTCCAGACAATGTTAGCATATTTGCCTATACAAAATGCCATTTATTGAAAAATCCGGACAATAGAAAAATGAATTGGTAGAAAATGTTAATGGAAGATTTTTCACAAGTGAAATTTATTATCAATTTTGGCGTGCAGTAATACAACAACCGTCTTGCCCTACCCGACCCGACCCAAAACCTCGAAGCAATTCAGTACCCGGACCCGAATCCGATCCGACGGTCAAAACGTCTACCCACACAGATCAATCAGAGACATTGCGCTCGGCCACTTTACCGATGTGGGGGCGTCAGAGGGTGGTTTAGATAACACCACAATACAAACTTTGGCATTCGTCTCGTTTGGCACAAGGAAAAGTGATGATAGTAATTAGTAGATCCACAAATTTAGCTATTTTAAAGGTTCTCTGAAAATTAATTCATCATCTGATAGACATTTTGTCTGATAGAGAGAGAAGAAGAACAAGAGAAAGTGGGAATTGCAAAATCGTAAACGATAACAGAGTACGATTTCAATTCGTATGAGAAATATTTTTTTGATTATACCCAAAACGCGGCAGGTTAAATTGAAAGATGTTGAAATCCGAAGGATATCTTAAGATGCCCTTAAGATTGAAGAACACAGTATACAGAGACCAAAAACTAAATATAAAATTAAAATCAAAAATTATTAAACATAGAAAAACAGTGCCCGAATTGTTTTGTTTTTCTTTTGGTGTTTGCTAAGTTCACAAACACCACCACGCACACCTCAATAAAGTTGTTTTAAAATGTAATGATAATCTGGCTTTTAATAATATAATCCATGCTAGACGCACACTCTGCGGTACATGTCAACCTTGCCGCCCATTATATCCGCCCTGCTGGCGATCATTGTGCGGAAATGCCGAGAAATGGGTAGGAAAGGGTGTACGATCAAGCCGTCACGTAGCCAGGAACTAGGCAACGGTGTTGAGTTAAGAAACAGGTGGGCGCGGGGGGGGGGGGGTTATAATACCTTTGAAAGCGCATTGTTAGAAAATTCTATTTTTATTCTCACACCAGCTTGCTAAATTCATATTTTTAATATTTTCTGAAACACGCCCAATGGTTACTTTACCTTTTTATACTTGAACGAATATTTACAATAAAGTTGTAATACTGTCACATTCCTTATATGAAGGAATAAATTATATAACTAAGAATCCCCAGCACCCTCCAACCTGCAATAAAAATAGTTCCCAGTCAGAGCTCATGTTGACTTTGACTGCAGTATTAAAAACGTGATAAAATCAGAACATAATTCATATACCCACGTCGCACGCAATTTCTCACCTCCTCAAATATATAACAAATTTAGCCAGCGATTTAGCCGCGGTCGTTTAGCCAGTTCCCACTCGAACACTGAAGTTAAGCGACATCGGGCGTGGTCAGGGGTTGAGTGGGTGACCCTCTGCCCTGAAACACACGTATATCGCTGGCTAGAGCAGACTAGGGTTCGTAAGCTTGTGTGACAGCTTCGTTCTCCTTGACGCCGTCTGCTCGGCAGTCCGGGTTATGTGGAGGAACCTATACGACTGTCAACGTTACACCGTCCTTTCGGATGGGACGTTAAGCGTTGGTCCCCTTGGTACTTTTCGTAAGGAGTAGGCTATGTGCCGGTAGCGGGTTTCCCCTCCTCCCTTCTCTATTAAATTTGCACTAGTAGGCTACATTGCCTGTTGCAAATAGAGACATAAATAAATAAATAGATACATTTTACGATGAAATTCTTATAGATTATGAAAAATAAATGTGTGTACACCAACGAATTCGTTAAATTCAACAAGATCAATGTTAAACAATTCCATTCACACCAAACTCTCATTATTGTCTCCAAACAGAGATTGGGGATGCCTGAGATTGCAAGAACCCAGTTACTTTAAGGTTCGATTCATACCTCGACAGCTATTTTACCTTGATGTTGGTGCAATCTATTTTACTAGAAATAATGGCTCCAACTTCCTGTGACATTCCTTGTCAACGAATAAAATACCAGAATAAACCTGGTTAAAATACCAACGCGTCTGACTGTAAGTACGTAAGGTATCGTAAAAGTGCTCCGAGATGTTGTTTCACGCTTCGTCGATATCAGACCAGCTAAATTAAGCTTCCTATTGTTTACGAGCGTGCACATTTTTGGCAGAGGATAGCATTAATGGCCATTCATTCACGTTCGTGTGGAATGGCGGCTTGTGACACGAATTGTATGTCTCTTGAATGTAAATGCACTACTGTCACATCAGATGTACTTGTTTGTTTCAAATTAATGATAGAATTGAAAGTGAATTTGTGGCATCTGTTTTAACAAGTCGTACACACGTTTAGGGATATATGATATACAAATGCACAGTAGTGATTCTCTTAGCAGGCAGCATTTTGCTTGACCCAATGATATTTAGCATCTTTAGTAGGCTACATCCCCAGTCATTGGTCCACTGACGTGACAATTAGAAGCCATCTTGAATAGGTCAGTTAAATTAGGTTGTAGCGATTTGTAGCACAAATATTTTTCAAGCTGGCTATCAGGTTGACAGGTGAGCATATTAGCAATGATTACTAAATTCCCTTATGCAATAACTTCTTATTGTTTCTGTTTGTGCATTCCCATGCTGCACAAGCTAAAACCATATCAAACAATCCAGAAAAATACTTAATCGCATTTAAAACATAATGTCAAGCATAATAAATTGAAGCGCCAAATCGCCATCTTGAATAGGTCAATTTGGTACGCTCGCGCCTGTGCGGACGTATTGGAGACTGGGGATCTAGCCTACTATAGATGTAAAATATCATTGGCTTGACCGAACTAACAATAAATCACTACCACTAATATTAAAAACCACGTAAAATTACGTGTTTTTAGTGATATCTCGAGAACGCTGCAAAATATCGCAAAACTGTTTGCAGACAGCTATGTGGTTTTGTAAGAACTATATCCAGCCCGAAAAAATATTGTAATGTGATGGTAATTATTTTATTTGGTATTTAATTAATTAAATGCATATTTGAAATACAAACAGCACTGCTCATATTTGATATTTTTCTTGCATTACATTGTCCTTATAAAACCACATAGCTGTCTGCAATCAGTTTTGAGATAATTTGCACCGTTCTCGAGATATCACGAAAAACTGAAATTAAGCGTGGTTTTAATATTGGTGGTAGTCTTTAGGAGTCCAGGCATGCTCATCATACCAGGTTTCAAATGTATCAGCCGTTTTTTACATAATTGAGAAATAATGAAATATCTAGACACACGTGACATTACGGCGCATTAAATTGTAGAAAGTAAATATATTCAACTTTCAAGTATTAAGTATTTGCCAACAAGGTCAAAAAGACCCGAATATGTCTTGGATTTTCGGACTGATTTCAGTTGAATGTTGAAAATCTGCTACAACGGGAACGTTAATCTAAATAAAATGTCTGCAGGAATAGCAACGAATTAAACAACAACCAGCCCCTCCCCCTGTGTTTTATCTTAGGCACCGGCAAGTTGTCACATGATTAATTATATTGATTAAGTTGTCAATGTCGACCAACAAGTTGTCATAGAGTTGATGTTGTTGTAGTTGTTTATAGTAAGTAAATAGACTTTAGCTATACGAAGACTCCAATAATTACTCTATGTACCACTGTACGGGACGAGGGGATGTAAAATGTCAGTCGTATCTGCACAGAGATTCAAGAATACTATTTATTAGAACGAAGTTGTTTATGTAGCTCTTCCGAAAAATCAATACATATTTCCTTCTATAGATACGTCAAAGCAGAGTAGAAAACTTGTTTTTCTTGGCTGCCTTCCGATAAAGGTTAGCATACAAATCGCTCGCTCCGATGTCAAAAACAGATCACACTGTAAAGAGCGTGTCGTTATTCTTCCCTTCAGAAAAACAATGATTTAAATGCATTCATGCCAAACAACTCAAGAACATACGCACTTTTTGCTATTTTCCTAATTTGCAATATCTCACTGTAACATAAACAATTGATGTGGGGTAAAACAGTAACGTTTCAAGCGAACGATTAGTGAAGAAACATCTACAAAATATTTAAATTTGAAAAAGTAGTTTAAACATTATTATTAGTAGTAGTAAATTTAAGGCGCGTTAACAGCAAAAAATAAAATACCTAATTTTTCGCCAAGGATATATGTAAAAAATGATTCAATAATGATTCGTAGTGGCGTAAATCCTAGCACATGTGCAATAAGCTTACTTTCTTTTCCGAGTGTGGAAACCTTATGCGGATAGTTTTTTATAACAGTAGGGACTAATAGGCTGGTGTGTGAGACAGGTTTGGAGTACGGCCAGCCATTACTGAGGTTCACAGAGTGAGTACAGATATGCAAGTAATGGAGAGTTTCGGTAGGAGGGGCATTGACAGTCTTGGGTAGGAACCAGTTCCTTCTAGAGAACTTACAAGATAAATGAAAATAACAAACATGCTAACTCTACGGCTACTTTTTACATAGACTTTAACATAAAACTAACATTTGTGCGGTTCGTACTTGTCGTTTCCGTGGAAGGATAAGCATTTAGATTATTTTTTTATTATTTACTAATTCTGTATACATTACTTAAGAAAAAACTTCAGTTTCTTTTCTTCTCTTCTTTTTTGTACAATTTTAGTTACCTATAGCGAGTACTTTTAGTCGATCGCATTTTTTATCGTAGTTAATATATTACGCGCCTCGTTAACATTATAACGAAGAGATAAATAATTGGTTTTATGCGTTCCATATATTCAAGATGTTAAGTTTTTTGTTAGGCCTGTTACTTAATATCATTATCACTTCTAGCGTATACGCCATAAATATTTGTGGGGTTACTAAAACCGAAAGGACTTGTGTGAAAGAAACATTACAAAAGAAGTAGTGATTTACAAACTTATGGTCTAAAATGTATCCATAATGTATGCTACCATAAAATTACTCGAAAATAGAAACCAATCATGAATTGTTTACAAGACAAACATTGTACAATTATATACTTTTAAAAGTTAATAGAGGTTGATTAGTCTGTGGACTTGTAAACGATGTTTTCCTGCATTCCATTTTCCTACATTTAACCCAAAGATACCAAGTTTGAATTGGGTCTTGGGTACGTTTGTCGATTGGCGTGTACATCTGCATACATCGCCCAGCCATCGTCTCGATAAGCATTGTTGTCGAAATAACATAAGCCCATTTTCATATCGACACCGAGATTTATATGTTGTGCTGTTGATAATATTACATTTGTGTATGTATACATGTAACTTGAGGGTTAATGTTAAATCAAACGACAGCTAAAACTTATTAATTATCAGCACAATGATGAGCCACACAAATATTCTTCAACGAAGCATATAATATATACAGTTAAGATATAGAATACATCTAGGTGGTGTACTTCACATACATTATTGTTACACGTACACTAAGATATATGTAACCAAGATATTCTACCGTATATTTCACAGCTACATTGGGGAACCATCTTTCTTACACACTTATATATGTTTCATTTAGTTCTGTAGACAACATTGTAAGATGAACATAAGTAAATACCACTAGGTTTGGTTGAGTTTCGCTTCAAAGTTAATATTTTATCGCAATATTATTTTTTATGTATTAATTTGTAACTATGTTGCCATATTGTATGCATTAATAATAATGCAAAATTAACAATGAACCGTTTTAAGTACCTTGGTAGTGTAGCGAGTGTATGGGGTATAATAGAAGCCTGAAGACAATTTCTGTACACTTGAAACTTGAGCTTGAATTCTTGTAGCTATAGCAAATCTATTCCTAAGTGGCTATAGTGTACTTATACTGTCCCATCGTTCCCTATCATGTACTTGACCTGTGTATCTAATAGACGGGGAGAGTAAAGAATAATGATTGGTGATTGTGGATTGGTGATTGGTGATTGGTGATTGGTGATTGGTGATTGGTGATTGGTGATTGGTGATTGGTGATTGGTGATTGGTGATTGGTGATTGGTGATTGGTGATTGGTGATTGGTGATTGGTGATTGGTGATTGGTGATTGGTGATTGCTGATTGTTGATTGGTGATTGCAGGTACAAGATTCCTGTGCAGTGAGGTGATCGCACCAATCAAGAGCGAAGTGGACGACATCTGCCTGTACATCATCAATTTCCAGGATCTCAGCGCTCCCCCTACTCCTGTGGATAAGGACTCGGAATCAGGACAGGCGTTAAGTACATGTATGTTTATTTGATGCATGGTCATACCCGTTCATGTCAACCCTTTAGACAGTTATCCATGTCATACAGGAAAAAAAAATTACCCCAAAAAGACCCTCGGAGGGTGAATTTCACACGCATTAAGAGGCTTTATCTAAATTCGAGGATATATTGGTACCAATCACATTTTGTTCCTTATTCGATTTCTAAGCTTATCTGTAACAGTTACAGTAACATAAAATGTGATGTTTCATTTTTTGAGTCTTTTGGATGAGCGTAGCGAGCGAAGCGAAGATTCCATTTCACTACACTGGAGAAAAAAATCCGGAATGTTTTTTTCCCTTTTTTTCTGTATTTTTGTGTGTTTGTCAGCACGATTCCGGCTAAACCGATACTCCAATTGCGATGAAATTTTCTGGAGGCCTTCGAAATCTCTGAACTTAGAACTGCCACGTTTTTGAGCGCAATCGGAAAATTATTTCTTCATGAAAAAAAAATTTCTTCGATTTATAACACCTGTATGCTTTATCTGATTTTAATTATTTTTTCAAAGAACCTTAATTTTATGAATTTAATTAATTCGTGTGAAATTTGAGCGCAATCGAAAATTATTATTTCTCATGAATATCGAAATTTTACGGTTTTTTTCTTTTTTTAAACAGTTCTTTGACGAATAACACCTACATGCTTTATCCTATTGTAATGATTTTTTCACAGAACCTTAATTTTATGAATTAATATATTCGTGTTAAATTTGAGCGCAATCGAATAATTATTTCTTATGAAAATTGCAATTTTACGATCTTTTTCTTTTTTTAAATTACGATTAATTAAAATTTACAAAATTTAAGTTAATTTTTTATTTAATTTAATTTAATAAAAAAAATCGACTTAGTAATGATTTTTTCACAGAACAACAGAAAATCCGCATAACACATGGCAGCTCAATGCACCAATTACGCTCATCCAACAACGCGCCTGAAAAAGCGTTTGCGAAGCTTCCTAATTAAACACCTAAGCATAAAATCAATCACATATTGAAGAATAAGTTGATTGCTTTTAACAAAATATAAAATTTGCATTGTTAGTTTTTTATTAGCTCTATAGTAGTTGTCTTCGTCGTAGGTGTGTAACTAAGTGTTACTTTATAAACTAATTGCAACACCAATAATTACAGTACGCATGAAGTAGCAAGTTGGATTTTGATACCACGTAGATCTTCAAGTTATTTAGATTGAGTGAGAAACCAGATTATATCATTATTTAATAGGATTGTAACAGGAGATATACGCAGGTTACTCTGAAACGAGTAAGTAAATATATTCATCACGAGAGCTACTTAAAGTAAGTATGATCCACCAAATTCATTTAGAATATCCAATAGGCCTACGTTGTTCAAAAATAGTAATAGTTATTGCAAAAAATGTATAATGTTTATTTATAAAATATTAGACAAAAAGTAAAGGAAAGTCTCCGCAAGGAATCGTATTATCGTAACTTAGTCTTTCTATGTCCTGAAAATGGAAATTCTGTAATAATTTTGTGATGCTGTACAAGGTAGAAATGTATCTCGTGATTTATATTTTCCTGCCTGTCAGAGCCAAACTAAAAACAATGAATACAAAACAATACAGCTCCTCATACATACTTCACAAAAGAAGAAAAAAACGGTAGACCAGCACAGCACTCTACAACAATGTATCACCGAAAACCAGTGATATATGTATTAAGGTTAAGAGTAAACCTCTGACTTTTCAAAGAAAAGGAAGATTAACGAACTAATTTAAACTAATTTTTTCTGTCAAGTCATAACTCAGTCACATTACTGTGAAGACAACGTAATCAAATGCGTTTTACAGACATTTAGCACAAAAGCTCTGCTACAGAAGTCAAATAAGATTGTTGGCTTTTCTCAACAAATCTGTCAGCTTCCTTCTGCAATATTTACTCAACTCGCTTAACTCTTTAATAACGATAACAATTTTTTACTGTATCAACAAATTGCCGTCTCTATAATGGTCGAAGCTTTAGGGAACTCCTGCTAAGTCAATTCGACTCCAATTTATTTCACTTTCACAACCCTGTGTTTACAATAGTTAGATTTTCAAATAGTGACAAGCCGAGGTCGTAGGAGCGGAAATTAAGTAAGTAGTTCGAACTCTAAGGTTGAATTGCTCAACGCGGGAATAAGATTCGCCTCGGAGTCCTGCTTTACGTTTATTTTTACAGCTCGAGGCTTCTGTCGCGTCGCGTCGCGCGCAATATCAAGTATAAAAACTCTTCTACGGTTGCGTCGGTGATAGAGACAGCTTTATAGCATCCTAACAACACAAATAACCAACATTAAGGATAAAAGGCAATCAATGTAGGCAAGATATCACAAAATGTTCGGAAAAATAGGAAGCAAAGCTTACCGTTATTGTTCCAAGCTTGATAGCCTACATTAATGGTGGAGGTGCCGACAAGATAAATTTTTGAACTTTGTTTGGCGCCTTTTACCACCTAAGATCACCAAAACACTGTATGAAGGGCAATCTTAAAAAAAAAATGCCAATCGGACGACAATCAAACGCCCGGACGAACGGACAGACCGACAGACGATCAGGTTTATATAGTGGAGCTTCGCTAGCTAGTTACAAAATTATTCTGTATTCCGGTATGACAAATGCCGATTTTTTGCTGATAAGAATATTATACTGATACATATAATCAATGTCAACAAAATCTAAACATTGTCACGTGTTTTAACCGAAGTACGACTACTAGTATTATAACATGATTCTCAAAATCTGACTCGAACCGAACTCGGAAAAAAACAGTTTTTAAAGATGGTTTATCTTATTAGGAGAATTTCTAGAACAACACTGGATCAGAAGAAAGTTCTCTCGGTGGGCATTGTAGAATATTCAGTTTAAGATTGTGGATTGTTTATACAACAAAGTTAGGAGTTAACCATCTAACATCAATGTTTGTTATAGCTCATACGAACCCAATTTCTCTGTATCTGATCAGTGATTTTATCTTGATAATTTCAGTCAATTATTTTACATTTTATAAAAAAAAAAAAAATTACTATCTTATCCCCACACTGAAGTCAAATAAATGTTACTTTTAGTTAATATAAGAACGAAATATTGAGAGTAAATTAAAAAATAAGTTTAAATATTGCGCCCATTTATAAATCGGTTCATATAATTTTTGTTACAATAAATAACGTTTTGCTACCAATCAGAGTAGAAGCAATAGTCACAGCTATTGTTTTGTTTTATTTAAGAAAGAAATTGCTGCAAAACGCGTATCAATGAGTGAAGTTGTACATATTTTGCAGTAGAACCGTTAGCGCAACCTCTTGTGGTTTACATAATCCGAAGTGCGAAGATGATGGAACATTGAGTAGTGAGATAATATGCAGTATATTAAGTTTGTGTATAGATTCTCCGTGTTTCATTGTGTAATTGTGTAAGTCGAGTCCCGCTCCACATCTTTGCATAGTCAATTAAACCTTTACATAACCATTATATACGTAGACCAGCTGCATCGCAGCATATCATTGCATCATACTCGAAGTTACGTTCAGCTCATGCAACATCAGAGAGAGAGAGAGAGAGAAGAGAGAGAGGGGGGGGGGGCTAGTTATTGCAGCAATTACTATTTGTAAGAAACATTCAGTGCTTGAGCAGTTGGTACATTTCTTTGGCCGGTGACAGCTGTTCTTGATCTCTTGTCAATTTGGTCACAGGGAGATCACAAAATATGTTCAGGTAATATAAAAAAAATTGTTTTATTTTCATTGTGTTAAAGTACGTTTTTATCCGGTTCTTTCGGCAGCACATAAAAGTATCAATTTGCACAAATTTTAATTTCCCCTGAACTGAAAATCCTTCTGTATATTGGTATTTGAAATTAAGTTTAACTATTTTTGTGAAATACCTCTGTATTTATTTCTGGATATAGTTATTCTTTGCCATGGCGTGATTTCTTCTTCCCTCGCAAACTTCGTGACCTAGATCCCACACGGGGGGATATTCGAGCAGTCATAACTTACGTTGCGCAGTATCATCCTTGAAGAATGTCTAACAAGAGCATATTCTTTTACAGGGGCTGTTGTAGTTCGTAAAGTTTGAGACCCCATGATTCAGCCATAACAAATTGTACAGAGGACGGATTATTAAACAAGAAGAGCATCTGTAAAATATGTTTTTCTTAGAAACACTGATTATTTTACGTAATTGGCATTATCAAGAACTTGTAAGCCATAATATTTTTAGGGTGGACAACAGTCACCTGTGTCCAGGTTAATGAAAACATATACATCTTCCTTCTTACTGTCAGGGTTTCTGTGCCAAGGCGGGTCTGAAACTATGCATTAATTGTAGGTACACTAAGCCCACCACTATCGTGCAAAGTGAGAAATCAATTAGGTTTGAATATTGCATCAACAATGGATTTGATAACTCTCGTTCGTTGTCATTTTTCATCCACAAACATTTTCGAATAGTTGTAACGTACATAACAAAAACTTGTAGAAATACAGCCAAACCTTACACACTCAAAAGGAATGAGATCTAAAAAAAGGGCCAAGCTCATCTACCCTTCCACATAAACGTACAGTGTCCCATAACAGCATCCTCGAAAAGCTTGGCAAAATAGAATTTGCGATTATTAATTTAACGTAATAGTTTATCCAAGTTCTTTTTTTCTAATTAATTTAAACGTAATAACATGCAAATTCTATTTTGCCAAGCTTTTCGAGGATGCTGTTATGGGACACTGTACGTTTATGTGGAAGGGTAGATGAGCTTGGCCCTTTTTTTAGATCTCATTCCTTTTGAGTGTGTAAGGTTTGGCTGTATTTCTACAAGTTTTTGTTATGTGTGTGATCTCATTACTTTTTCAAGTTCCATTACAAAATTATTTGCTAAAATATAATATTTTTATCAAAGTTGATTTAAATTCTATGGTATTAGCAGTAACAATATAGGATGTAAAATATCTAGACCCGGATTCATGTACATCCTGGGTATAGGTGGTATAACCATGGTATAACGACGGTATAAGGACTGGACCCCAATTCTTGAGTTCGTGGGAGATGAGTTGAAAACGCAATTTGAAAACGAAGTCGTTTTCGTTTTCGAAGGAATTGGTATTCTTGAACGGTATCGTGGAAAACGTCATGGGTTGTGAGTTGAAAGCATTGATATTAAACCCCTATAGTAGGCTAGATTAGCAGTCTCCTATACCTCCGCACAGGCGCGAGCGTAGCAAATTGAAGACTCAACCAGCCCATTTCAAGATGGCGATTTGGTGTTTTAATTTATGCTTTTTTAATGCAATAAAGTATTTTACTGGATTGTTTGATATGGTTTTAGCTTGTGCAGCATGGTATTAAACAAAAGAAACAATACGAAGTGATTGCATAAGGGAATTTAGTAATCATTTGGTGTTAAAGGCTAGTATGCTTACCTGTCAACCTGGCGGCAATCTTGAGAACTATTTGACCACAAATCGCTCCCATTTGATTAACATGTAAACTGTCATTTTAAGATGGCTTCTAATTGTACCGGAAGTGGACCACCGACTGCTGGTCTAGCCAATTATATAGGATGTCTATGGTTGAAAGAGTATCACGAAATCCAAACACTTTAAAAAGATTTGCGTATAGCAAAGAGCTCGAAAAAGTTCTATATTTATTCTAGATGGCAGTGCCTTCATAAACGCGGGCCAATCGAAAGACAAGTTGTATGAAATGATTTGATTGTTGCAATTATGTAAACAAACAGTTGAGCAAGTTCATATCAGAACAATGTTGTGCTGGCATAGGGTTGGCTAGGCTTGTCAAACATGTAATGTAAGTATGAATTTTACTAGTCCTATAGCCAAATGGAACTTTAGACCTACACTTTTGCATTATAAATAATTTTCCACATCTGGGCCTAGGTCAGGGACGGTTTCTGATTTGTTTTATGAGAGTATAATGACACCTTTTCTCGTTCCACACAAAGAAGAAAAATTTTAAATGTCCGCTATTTGTTTACGTATCGCACTTTCCCGCCTAACTCTGCTTATACCGTCAACAAGTGTCAATTAACTATGGTTACTTGTTGATTGTATGCCAAGTGTTTAAGGCTTATTTTAAAACCTTTATTTGGAAGCCTTCCAACAAACTTTTTCAACTTTTTTTTTCAAAAGAGACTATATTTTTATAACCTTAATGTCCATGTAAAATATGAACATTGTAGTCCCACCCGTCTGGTCAGAATCGCGGGCCGACGTATTAGATGTTAGCAGTAGCAGTAGTAGCAGTAGTAGCAGTAGCTAACATCCTTAAAGTGATTTTGAGCATGTTTCAAGCCATTTTTTCACCAAGAAGGAATAATCGTACCCCAATAAAATTTGGCATGTGTTGTCAGGTACCTAAATCCCCTCGATTGTGATAGTTTTCAAGTTCACATCACGTTACATGACGGCTGGGTAACACCTCGAAATCACCCCAACTCTGCTTGGTGTATAAGGTGCTTGAGTGTGTAGCGCACCGCGGCTTGGCTGCGGCGCCCTAACGGGCACCTAGATCTAGGGCTGACGTAAAACAAAAATAACACGAAACAATTCCAATCAAATTCGTTTATCCATTCAGTCTGTTAGCTCCCGATAGAGATCAATTCTGCAGGAGGAGAATTTTATTTCCTTCGTCGATTAATTATATTGGTCAAAAAACAAGAAGTGCATTCGAAGATTATGCAAATTGCCATTTCAATTATGTACCATAAATTGCTTACAAAACAGTATTTGGAAGGGCTCTATTACCAAATAAGAGACTAAGGTTGAAAACTGAAAGTATAGTTGATATTTCCACTAGTACAAGTTTGGGGGCTCGCCTGCCCAGTAAGAAGCTAAGCTTACCGTTGTAACGCGTTTAACATTGTTGGTGGAGGTGCCGGGTTAGCGTTCACGACCGTAAAAATGCATATTTGAGTTGGGACAATTGTAAAGGGATGTCCGAGGATTGTTAAAGAGAACTCAACCATTTACATTCGCACTAACGACTGAGTAAAACCTCGGAATAAACGGACGGAATAAATGCATTCCGCAGCGGCACATACTAAGCTTACCATTAGGGCGCTGGTCCGAAGCGTATGGCTCTACATGGACGCGTGTTCGAATCCTGGATAATACATGTTATTTGTAATCGTCCTTTATCGTCATATATCACGTACTATCTCGAATAACATTAGTGCATTAATAGAGACGTTAAGCAACAAAAATAATTTATTCAGTCACGATTTCTGGTCTCGACGGGATTCGAACCTGGGACCTCCCGAATCTATCACGCCTAAGCCATTACTGTCCGTGTACTATCGAAGACTTGGCTCTCCAACTGTTATCAATATCCAAATCCACTCTCGGCATTAGGCATACGTGGCATATGTATGCCCTGGTTTTCAAGAAACTTGAGTTTCGTTTTTTACCAAACTTTATTTTGTTTGTTTCATGAAATTTGTTGTAAGAGCTTGTCGAGTTCCGGAACGATTTGCATTTTGATGGTTTTATCAAACCCTAGTTTCTAAAACTGGTTTGTTTCACACTGCGGTTAGCTCGTTGCGAGAGCTGCGGTTTTAGTGTAATTAGGGTTACGGTCCTTCCATGGCCCCCCATAGCGAGCCGTAAGGCTCATTGGGGGCTTGATCAATTTTATGTAAACTGAAATAATCAACTGCAAATAAAGAACCATACAATAACATCAGGAATCGATACAAAAAGAAACTTGACAGTTTTAAAAACTGATTTTGATTTTTGCCATTTCATTTATTGACTTGAAATGTTCTTCTTTGTCAATGTATGAATGCAGAACAGAAGGTGTCATGTATGATTCTGTTTTGTCGAGTTTTCCAGGCCACGCGTTTTCTTTATAAAGATGACTTTGATATGTAAAAGATCACAGTTTTTATCAAAAATATTGAAAAAAACAGTTGTATCCATGTCACTCAGAAACGAATAAAGGCCACATTTCAAGGTTGAAATATTACATCGACTGAGTTGGATGCTAGAGATGAACGCGATTTACTATATTTTATGATAAAACTGTCCACACTCGAAAAGATATATGAATACTCGAAAGAAACTTTAAATTGATTTTACTTTAAAAGTTAACGTACAAATCGAAAAATAAAATCGAAGGCACTCTTTGGGACCAAGTTTAAGTATAAAAGTTCCAGCCAAACATAATAATATACAACTTGGTTTTGATCCAATTCTAAACCGATTGTGAAGAGATACACCCAGTCACATACGTTAAGAAAAAACGACATCAAATCACGAATAGGCAAATACCATTAGCAGCATTGTGTATAGGCTGGGACATCCCACGTTATAAATCGCGAATAAAAAAACACGTTAAATTGAGAATTGCGCTGTGTGGGTATAAATCCCACAGCATCGGTTCAATTTTACTAAACAACCGAACAAAACCTGCCACGTGTCATTCTAGAATAAAATCACGTCACACTAACGATGTAAATCGAATTTTAAATGATAATAGGTTATCTGCAAATTCATATTCATTGAAACTGTTTGAAACGTCAAGCGCTTGGTTGGGTGGGTGGGTGCAATGTGGCGTACACGTCAGAGAGGGTGAGTCAGCGTGAACAGGCTAATAATGTGGTTATGATGTGATAATTAGACCACGGGCATTGGTAGATGTTCAATGATCAGGCTATACCGAGGGTGGCAACGACAGTACGAACCTACATGACTACCATCGTTTGAAAGTCAAGCGATATCCAAATAATATTGATGTATGTTAGTTTGTATTATTGTTTTCGTGAAAACACTAAAGGCGTATTGTGTCAATGATTTTCCTTGTGGATGCTGCAATATTGGAAAATGTATTTTTTTTTTACCCACAAATATAACCTACTGGCTTCGGGAAAGACGTGTGTATACTAATTCGTTCAGCAGCTTTGTATCCGTAAAGTGAAACTTAGTTACATTTCTAAATACTTCGATTTATTTTAGTATTCGTTATTTTATTGGCGTATAAATATTATGTTTGTTACAATGCTTTATGTCATAATATAATAAAAGATGGTATAACAACAGATCTTAAACGCATTGAATAAATGTAATGTTCACATTTTGGTGCATACATAAGTCAGAAAACTTGTGCGTGTGCACCTAATGTATATTTTGCCTTTATATCTAAGTCCTATAATTAAATCTATATACTAAATTAACATTATTTTGAAAGTTGACAATTACCTTTTAATTAAAGAGTTTGCTCAGCAGATTGCCAAAAAAAGTGAAAGATCTAAAACTACTTTTATCCATGTGTTGTGAGCGTCTATTCTAAATTGTATATTTATTCCATTAAAACGGGTAGCGAAAGTATAAAAAGTTAACTAATAAGGAAGCGAAGCTCCCCCTTATGAAATAAGTTTCTGTCCGTCCATCAGTACGTCAGTCTGTGCGTGTGTAACGTCGAAAACCGGTCGTGAACTCCGATTGGTTTTTGTTAGTTAGTTTAGTTTTTGTTGACATTGCACGCTAACACGGATGATTCATAATTTGTTTGGTGACCCAGGGACGCAGGACGGGAATTTAACAAAATAGGAATATATTTTAACCCGGCACCTCCACCAAAATATCTCAACTCTGTAAACTAAAGAACGTTTAATAATAATGGTGCGCTTAGTTTCCCTTATTTTTGGAACTGAATGTCCGTCACAGACAGACAGACAAACCTTTAAGTTAATTATCTTATAGCGCAGTTTAAAAACCGACACGTGATAATTCCATTCCAGGCCGTACATGAAGGGACGTCACTGTCATTCTTCTTCTCGCGTTCATATTCTCTAAACCGTATTCGTAATTGATATTTAGTGTCAGAAAGTTTGATGTTATTAATTTGATGTTGCGTTGATGGCGTCTAGAACTACTAATATGAAAAGTGACTTTTATATCTACTATTTCTAGCCTCTCTTTATAGAATGTATCATGTTCTCTGTCAAACTGGAATTCAGAGGAAATTGAGGAATAGTAAAGAACGTGCAATTAACGATATTTCTTACAAAAAATATGTGGAATTGAAGAAATAAGTACTAGACACTGGTTCATTGCAATTGTAGATTTACTTTTAATAAATTTGTAAATTATATTCACTTCTTTTATACAGAACACTAAAATCTGATCGTACTGTGCCCTTAAACCTGAATAACTAACGAATCAAGCCTCCTGTAGTCTCTTCTATGGTATTTTCCCTGCTTTTACAGTCTTCTCTTTATATACGCCATACTGACGCAAATGCCAACCTTACAGTCATACCTCATACTATTCACACTACAACTATTCTAGTACTCATATAGCTGTCAGTTGAAGACCAAACAAGTAAAACGCATGCAGTGTTAATTAAAAACAAAGATTTAGTCTACCTAAATTTAGTTTCCCCCCACATGTTATGTTGTATCGAGACTTTCGCGCAAAATAATATTTAGTTCATATATGTTATAAAAATCACAAGTTAAGCCAAAGTGAGAATTCGTTTCAAATCAGCAAAAGTTTAAAACTGAAAGTTGTAAATGCTAACTAGCAGATGTGTTGAGAAAGAAAGTATATTGAATATTTGATAAATAATTGAACATTGTAATTGCCAAATTGGAATATCAGAATTGAATATTGGACGGTTCTAAATAAAACACTCTAAATACAAGATAATAATTTGTGTGAATGTGTAATTTTAGCAAAATACATTGATAAACATGTGCATACACAAGGGTTCTTGTCATATCTGGGAGTGTTACCTAGTCCTTCACTTGTTATCGTTATATGTTTTATAATTCTTAAAATTTGAGCCTTGTCAATCGAAGTGCACGCAAAGCTGCTGGATGTTATGCTTTCGTTTTCCTGAGCTCTTCAGTCACATAAAGGTGGATACTAAGTTAGTGTTATTAAAGAAATCTAAGTATATTTGGATTGAGAGCAACCGTTAAGTCATAATGCGCCACTCTAACCTAGAGGATATGGGGAACATAACCATTGGTCATTGGACGCCAACATACACAGTAGAAGCAACAAAATATAATCTTGGCGATGGAATCATGTGTTTTATTGATTCCCTATCAATTAATATTTTTTGGAGAGGCTGTTTTTGTTTTTAGGACACTTCATTGTTAGTTGTCATTTAAACTGTTAGTGCGAGATTATCATCTCTTAAAGGTTTTGTTTTTGCAGATGAGATTTGTTTTTGGAGTGCTCAAAACAAATTATTGAAGTATTTAATACTCATAAAACACCTATGAAATACCTTACAATCTTGTTTTCAAATGTGTCCCTTAAGATAAGAAGCGTTTGACATAAACATATATGATAGTTTTGTACCGTTGATATCTTTAGCCAGGTGTTACGTGAAGGCTACACTCGGCTTGCGTTGCGTGACACAATACGTACGTGCAAACATACAGACTGACAGACTGACAGGTAGACTGGCAGCCAGACAATGCAGACAGACTAGTATGAACGACTTGCATTCGAAGAAAATCGTATTGACATGAACGTCAGAAGTCAAATAAGTTTCAATAAAACGTATGGCGTGTGCTCTCTCTGTTCTAGGTAGAGCAGGTTTAGTAGGAAAGGGGAATCGTTGCATAATCGGTTACACACGTTACTTACGTTAAGTACGTTACACCGAAATATGTTACAAGAGCTATCACGTGATACTAATAAATGAGTTTCGGGGTTCTCCAAGGTTGCACCAGGGTTCTAAGGTTGAACCCAGGTTCTAAGGTTGAAGTTTCTAAGGTTTTGTTTTCTATTCCCCCCACTGGGATAATGGCATAGGATATCCCAGAAATTACTTATTCAATAGGCGGGATTCCATCCTATATCGAATCGTTTGACATTCCTAGTTAAAAAATCGATGTTAAAATGTAAGATTTTTACTACTAATTTGATGACGAAAACTCGTAAAACAGTTCACCAGAGTCACATACACACTAACATTTCGTTGTTTGTGACCCTGGGTATCATACCGGTTTACTTAAAAAAAAATTATTTTGATTATTGTTTATCGATTACGTGCAATGCAAATAACATCAAGCATATTATGAAAAATATTAAAAAACAAGTACTTCAATTTATTACAGCTGTTGAAAGTCTTACAGTCAAATAATGCAACCTCACACAATTGAATAAAAATAAAAATAAAACTAACTATACAACGTGCATGAAAAATTCATCTGTAATATTTACATGAACAAAACACCAATGTTTGAAATAAACATTAACTAAGACAAAGCGAGGCAGCAAATTATCTTTTAATCACTCGTGTCTCCATAAAACACAAAACAAGGATTTTTCTAAAACTCCAATTCTCTGTTCTCTCTCTCTGAAGCGAGTTTTTCTCCCGGGAAGTGAGTGTGTGTGTTATTTAATACGTTTGAAATACACTACTTGTGCCAGATAGTATCTGTTGTAATTCCTGTATCTTTGATGTCTGGTCTGTGGACATGGCACGCCATGTGGCTGTGAATGATGTAACCTCTTCCCCGGTGAGGTAGGTAGGTAGGTATAGGTAGGTAGGCCGCGGCAATCCTAAATAACTTATCACGGTTCGGACGCACAGGCGCCTGTCTGTCTCTCTGTCTCTCAATCCTGTTAGCTGTGGAGTTGTATTTATGGAGAGGGCGGTCGGTAAAATACTGAGTCCTTCCTTCCTCAAGAGAAAACATTTTTGAGGTAAAACTATTCAGAGACAATTTCGATATACTAACGAAAGAATGCAGATGTTTTTTTGTGGTGGGGGTAGTATGAATCACGGTAAAAAGAAATGTCGCATTTGTGTATGAAAGAGACATATATTTGACAAACACAAGCAAAAATTATCTGTGCAACTCTGTGTGCTAGATCCACGCTGAGCTAGATCGAATAAAGTTGACAAAAATGTTATGTTGGGGAAACAATTTCAAGCTTTATGCATCCTTTAGTTGGAACCACAATAGTAAGAAATTCATATATTCACTTTTACAAGAAAATTCAGCTTGAGTGTAGCATTTGTACATTAAAATATTCATACTTCAAACTACTGCATGATTTATAATCTAATTTAAATGTCGTTAAATATAAAATGTTAACGTGTAAATTCAATTTATTACGAAAAAGAAATGTAACTGCTACTCTGTGTCTGAAAGGCAAATTTCATGATAAAAATGGAAGCGATTTATTTTTAAAAATTAAAAAAAAATTTACTACTTTATGACATGGCAAACGAAAATTTGTAATATTATTGAAACTTCAAGCAATGCCAACAAATACATTCAGCTGTCAAAATAACACATTGAAAGTTAAATATGACAGTGTTAAATGATAAAAAGCGATTGATAAATTGTGTGAAAGAATACTTCAATTAACTATTATTTTGTAAGTTCCAAACGTCTCGTATTGGCTGTTTGAACCGTAGAACGAAGGAAGCGACGAGAATTCACGGTGAGTTTGAGAAGGATCTTCGGGCTAGACGTCATTATAAACGTCGAGGTTTACACGCTCACAAATAAACAATTAGGTGTTTTGCAAAAATAGCACCAGAGCATACCTCTGGTCGCGGTTACCTACACATTTAGTATTGAGGTTCGAGCACAAGCAAGATGATTAAATGTAGGTATATAAACTTCTCTAAGTGCTAAGGTTTAAGTCTATATTCCAGAGCACTCATACCGATGTTTTGAAAGTCAAAGGAAAATGATGAAAAAAATTAGATTGGATTGGACAAAAGCTCCATTTTGGCCATTATATGCAAATTTTGGATCAATAAGATAATTAGAGTTCTAGGTGTGATACTTAATTTTAAGCTATAATTTTTTTGTTTCAACACACCTTTGTCTCCGTACTGAGTATAAGGGAAAATAATTTTCTGAAATAATGTTCGATGTACGATTTTTTTTTTGTCAAGTGGTACAAACTTTGAACCGAAGGACGAAAAAAATCGTACTTCAAACGTTATTTCAGAAAATTATTTTCCGCTGTACTCAGTACGGAGACAAAGGTGTGTTGAAAAAAAATCATAGCTTAAAATTAAGTTGTCACCTAGAACTCTCATTTTCTTATTGACACAAAATTAGTATATAATTGCCAAAATAGAACTTTTGTCCCTTCCAAAATGTTTTTTTTTCCTTTTTATTCAAGTTCCTCATTCATTCAACCAACTTCAGCCATTTTCCTTTGACTTTCAAGATAACGGTAAGAGTGCTCTGGAATAGCCTTAAGATATAAAAGACTTGAAACAAGCCACTAGCATTATGGAGTTCACAAGATTTCGTAAGGTTTATGGTCTAAGGTCTAATGTGTTTAAAATAATTTATGAGAAGCGACTTCTCATAAATCGGGCCAATGGTAGCGCGCGTACCAGAAAGGTTAAAGAAAAACATTTCTAAGACCGTAAAGGTAAAACCTTAAACCTTCGGAAAGTGTGCAACCCGACCTTTACAAACCAACTTATGAATTATATATCATTTCATCTTGTGGGAGCGTCGTATCACACCCCGCGTTGACAACGATGCTCCAGATTCCGTGCGGCGATGTATATTTATTTTGAATCAACGATACAGGATATTGTCAACATTTTCATAGCACGCTTTTCATTACCAAGGGCTGACCTTGAAAGCAATCCATACAAACATCTCGTAGTATTGCTATAGCAGAAACTATTGCAATGAAATGAGGTTAGAAGAAAATTCGATCAAAGGCAATAATACGTACAGAGTGGATTTACGCGATTCGTCAATAACGCGTTTTGACACGTCGTTGATAGTGACAATATTGCAAAATGTTAAAAAATATTTCATGAGCATATTATAAATATTTTATTTTTAAGTTAAGATAATAAAAAACAATCTTATTATTCGTATGTAGTTATGAAAAAATGTTTATTTCAATACCATGGACAATTTCATTGATAAGTTTGATTCAAATTGTGTAATATTTAGTTTAGAAAGAATTGTCTTGTTCCACACTCTTTTCGTGAAAATCAACAACCTTCCAATGTGCTCTCTGTGTATTTCCTTCTCTACGTTGCACCTATCTTCTCGGCCATTAGAACGCCTAGTAAACCACCACGCCATACGGCTGCGACCGCACCGCGTAATGACACTGCAATATCTCCCAGCTAGACTGGTCGTCAGCGCCACCACGTCGCCGTCCCACTTCCAACAATTTCAATTGACCCTAGACTTGACAATATAAACGTTTTATTACAGCTCTTGTAGAAATCTATTCGATTAGAGTTTCCGTTTAAACTATCATGGTACATTTCCTTATAACATGCTTATCCACCCACTGTTACGTCTATCCAGTTTATACACACTTTAAATTTTGGTTTCTTAATGTGACAAAATATGAAAATGGTGGGAATTGGGATGAAAATGTCAACTTGATGTAGTCGCTCTTTCAGATAAGAAATATTCAGTACTCTTATACTTCCCAGAAAGAATTAAATGAGTATGTGTAGGACATTACCATTTAGGTATAATTAGGCCTTAACGGTTATTTGTATAAAATTATACATAAATAAATAGCTTCATAATTTGTAATGACTGTTCACTTCAAAATTATATCCAAAGAGTACCGAATTGATATTTAATCTTTAATGAATAATAATTTTATACAGGTAATTTGAATTTGAATTGGCTATGGTATAGAATTTATATTCTCGTTTCTCGTCTTTTGGATGAGGAAAAACCTTACAAAATACTTTTCTGTTCATAGTCGGATTTGATCCACGATTACCCTATAATTAAGGCACTTTCACATCATTTTGCGAGTATATGCTATTTTCAGGGCAAAATCGATTATCTTGTAAATGTGGAAGTGTCTCGGGCGGAAACCCTAACAATAATAATGCTTTTCTGTGACAAAGTATTTTACGAGCTTAGAGTTTTTCTAGATCGTTCATATCATTGTTATCCTGTAATGCAATGTTTCAATCATTTTTTAATTCCATATTGTTAATCATCAGAAAATTTTAAAACATTATTGTTTCAATTGGTAACATTGTACGCTTTTTATGAGCAATTTCGAAGATAATTAACATATCTTTAAAATCCTGTGTTATATAAGCTGTTAAGAAATCAATGAGTAATTAACGCACTTTTTGAAAAATGAATGTGATCTTGATCATATTTCATATTTTGTAAATGATATATATTATTTTTTTGTTGTACGTTCAAGGGACTTCATGTTGTATTAAATCGTACCATCATAATGCATGTATACTGTGGGAAGTAATTACTTTGTATGTACGTACAAATGTAATTAATATCAAATGTTATTATTTAGGACTCGTTCTCTTCCCAACTCTGGTAAGATTAAGAAACCAAATTGTCAACTGGCATGTCTAAGAGTAATAACTCAAGAAATAAGTCACTTATACTAGCCGCTTTGGCTTTTAACAAAGACTTTTTCAAATAATCCCCATTACAAAGAAAACCCTTGATGCAGCCACTAAAAATTTTTGATGCCATATCTTGTGCTTCCATTTCTCTCTCATACTTTCACACTTTCGCAGTGATCAGTACGTCTATTATCCATTTTATATTATTTTAATTGTTATACATCTTTATAGTTTCAAAAACCCATTTATTTGATGTGAGTACAAAATTATTAATAGCCATTTAATAAAATATTTGTTTCGAGACTCGGCTGAATTGAGCAAATAATCGCCAAATGTGTAATAAATATAAATTACTTTTTTTCATCACTTTTCTCTTCGACCGATTGAGCGTGTGTTGTATCACGATGAAACCGATCATTGCCTCCGATTAAAATGCATTTTACTTGAGATTTACCTTCAACAAGAATTATACCGATTTTGTTGGTGGCCCTGAGAAATAGGGGCTGGTCTAGCCTAGCTGAAACTGAGGATTTCTTTGGACCCGGCACCTCCACCAAAAGTCTATCTGCTTTGCTCTCAGTTTTGGGTTTGTTTTTTAGTGGGATGAGGGGGGGGGGGAAGCATTATCTTTACTGAATTTCCAATGGTGTTCCATACAAAGGGCAGGATCATAATCATTTCTTTCACAATTCGATCAATATTTTCCATAATTAATTATAAAGGCATATACAGCATATAACTAGCTTGCTACAACTATTTCTGGATTTGTTTGAATAATGTTTTAAAAAGTGTGTCCTTAAATGTATGTATACTGTTTATTTATTTTAGTTTAACAGAACTAGTACATTAAACCAATTTCTTATTATGTCAATCGAGTTAATTCACAGGTTATTGAAAAGTAGTAACATTCAACAGTTAGATAATAATCTCATTCAAATACTCAAATAACTATTATACACAAAGTCGACCTGATATTCTTGTCTGGTTATTTATGTATAGCTTTATATTTTTGACAAGTTGATTATTTTGAGCTCAAATTAATGGTCCTATTTTTTGCGGTAAAGATTCGTTATCACTTTTCACAAGAATCATAAACACTTTATGTAAATTATATTTGAATATGTAGTAATTTAAAGTCTTCAAATTGTATTAAGGAGTCATCGGCATTATAGAAAGGTATATTATCATATAATTTGTAGCACTTGTGCAATGATTGTTATAGAATGGTATGGCTCGGGTTTTAATGGAACTTAGAAAGTTATACTGGATTATGTCCCTGGCGTTCTAATTCAGAAGATATATTCGAACTCGTTGTCCGCTTTTCCAGTATTGGTAGAAGTGTTTTGTTCAATACTGCGCTAGAACAAGGGTTGTATAAGTATCCGACTCAACTGAAAGGTATTAACAATGTGTTTGAGACTTAACAAGTTTCCATGGCAACAAAGTGCAGTCGTCCAGTGAAAATCGTTTTGTTTCAATGAAACGCATGTTATAAATAGAATTTATAATCTAAAAGCGATTACAATAAAAACATGGTCTAGACAAAAGAACACGGTCTAAATGAATGACAATGATAATCTATCAAGCATATAGCGATAAAATACCCTTGCTTTTTCTAATTTTGCGGATCATTGTCCAGACTACAGTGGGGAGTGAATGTTTTTCCAGAAGACTGACATTGCGAGTTACAGACCATTAAAGTGACAATAAAAGCCTCAAACTATGTTTGTCTCCGTTCTCTGCTGAACGATGGCAAAGTTGTTTGTGTTTGTGTGTGACCAACACAGGAAGGTGTCAACTTTATACCAGAGGTGGCAAGACATGTAAAAGCTGATTTCGTGCAACGTTTGCGGTGAAATAAGAATCTATACGTCGTGTCAGTTTACAATACCAACAGAACTAGAGCATGCTTTCCAATATTAACAATTGACACGAATCCGAAAATAACAAATTTGTGATATTGATAGTGATATCATGATTAATTATACCTTTGATGATTATTTATGATATTATGATATTGAAAGGTTAAAAAAATTATTCTTCATTAGCAAAATAAGTTTTCCTAGTCACAAAGTAAAATTATACTAATAAAAGTATATAAAAGTATAATTTCGATACTTGTATTCTTGTTGGTAATGTTAATTTTAAATTTACCGCACTTCTGCTGCCAACGTCTGTGCCAGTGTTTGGATGATCATAAATTTACGTCATGAGTCACACTTCTTGCAAAACACTATAAAAATATTCCACTTTATTGAAATCATTATGAAAATAAGTTGTTTGTTCATTTTCGGAAGCAGTTTTAATGCCGAATCTCGATGGTTTTAGCGAGTGGTTTTGTGTAATGATTTCTTAACCAGTGGCCACAGTACGAGAGCAACAGTGCTGCGATCTCTCGGTGGTGGCATTCTTAACTTAAACCAACTATATTCGTGTATTTTACATACGATATTACGATTGATACACTCAGCTTTTATTTCTGAACATTGTTGAGTGAGAAATAAACTTGATCAACAAACTGTTTTGACCTACAAAATCAGCTGCATATAAAGTTTTACCAGACTAACAAATAAATCTTTTTTCATTTAGAGGCTATACTTACTCACATACATAAACACACATAGCTGATTTTCGATGTGTTACTTTATAGTGCGAACAATAAAAGAGGTATTCAATCATGTGCACGTATTAATCGTTCGTAATAGCATTCATAATTATGCTGTAAACGGTTACCAAATTGCTTTTGTGAGAATATATTTCTATAAGAGTAATCATTAACTAACTTCTAATTGGGTGTGTACCATGCGTTCTTTGGAGTCGATAGTTATAGTGCTGCGACCAAGAAAATATTACGAATTGAAAAGGCGTATGCGATTACAATGTACGATATTTGTATATATCCCATAGAAAACAGAAAGCTATCCGTATATATTACTCCGTTGTTGCAGAAGCAGTCGTACCATTCAATATGTGCATGTCCCGTACGGATCTATCCTTAGGGTAGCCTTGCAAATGCGTCGCATACTCTGACATCACCACACAATATATTTGTTTGCACCATCTACGTCGTATTGAAGTTGACCTAGATTTATTGAAATCTCTGTGCATATTTTCCTTGCTTGTTTTTCCATCGTATCCAGACTATGCAATTATGAATCCACAATGTTTCCAAACGATATTATTGAAAATTGATTGATGTTCAGTAAAGGGAAATCAAAATACTTTTGGTACAGAAATGAATGGATATTGAATTGAATTTTTAAAATAATATGAGAATAAAGGAATTTGTTAGTTGTGCTGTGGCAAGTGGTGTTGATCCATAGGAGGCGACTGCGAGATACGTAAATAAGTGATGGAGAATGAACAAACAGTGCTTGCATTATAGATAGTGGACAGGCGAACTGATCACTTTATTGTGTCTGTTTGTGAAATGCTTAAGTTAAAAATAAATCCATTTTTGTAGGAAACCAGTTTTAGTGTGCACACAAGTTTTACCTGATTTGCCCCTCTTCAGCTGACTAACTATAGGTATATTGGAGTAGGAAATTATAAAGGGATGTCCAAGGGCTGTTTAAGAGGACTCAATCCCTTGCATTTGCATTAACGACTGGGGAAAAACTAGTAAAAAACTTTCAGTCAGGATTGCCGATCTCGACGGGATTTGAACCCGGGACCTCCCGAAGCAGAGTCGAGCGCTTAGCGCTCGAGCCAACACTGTCGGTCATTATAGATAGTGGCCAGGCGAACTGATGACTTAATTGGGTATGATTGTGAAATCCTTAAGTTGAGTATCTTACTTAGGCGTAGGTGAAGTCGGTATTAATTCTTGTTAAAATGTGTTTTTCTTTCTTAGCTCGTGGACTATATCTTAAATATATTAAGTCTTATACAAGTAAAATGCATTTTTAATTTCAAATTTTGTACCATCTTCATAAAGATGATTAATTAGCTAATGAACTACCTTAGTATTCTATTAACAGTACCGGTATCCATATCCATGCACAGATGTATAATTGTGGAATAGAACCTATATATCAAGCCCTAATTTCATCAGTGCCCTAGTTTTTTGCGCATGAAGGCTTAAGCATGTTTTTAGTGACATTGTAGAAACACAGACTTGCAGCTTATTAGCTAAAGACCTCAATAAGCTAATATACTAAGCTAATCAAAAACTTAGTTAAAACTCGTGTCGTTCCATGCATGTAGGAATTTATAACATTATGTTCTAGAAAATATTATTAATGAGGAATTTTTTATTGTATTTAACTCATGTTTATCTCATGTTTTGTGCTTTTCAAAAACAGAAAGTACTTGCTTCACTTAAGTGGATATTTAACGAAATTATGTAAACAGAAACTTGAACAATTCGACCGATCTCATTCGGTCATAATAACTTTATGCTCCACGATGGTTTGATTTAAGTTGTACGATAAATTTTAAGTTTTTATGAGAAAAACATTTCTAGACCAGATAGAAATGTTTTGTTTATCTGCGAGCAAGGAAGAAAATCGTGCACTACATTCTGCCAACATCGCCGCAATGGTGACGCGGGGGGTGGAGGGTGGGGGGGAATCCCGCAGAGAGCTACTCCGTATTAATCTTTGAGGCCAGTTGTGCTAGATACATGTAATTACAGTGGACGTACACACGGACAACATGTTTAGAGATAACTCCTGGTTGACTCCCTCTAAAACTCCCTTAACTCTCTACCCGAACCCTGATATTCAAAAGGGGAAGAGTACATGTTTAGGTACTATACACTCAAGATCGTCCATGCCCATAACAAATAATTTTTTTTAAATAGTTCATACAAGTTCTGAGACTGGTCCCCATGGTCCGTTTCGTTACTAGGTGACTTGTCACCCAAAACAAGGCAAAACCTATAAATATATATATATATAACACCTCACCCTCATCAATAAAACCTAATTTCATATGTAGCCTACTATAAGTCGCAAAAGGGAGCTTACCAAAAGACTATCTTTGCCAAGCCGTCTCCCCATCCCGTCCCCTCCCCCTAAAACGTATAGCGCCAAGTTCTTTTGGCATAACCCACAAGGGTATACTCAGTCTGATTATAAGAGGGCAAGAAACTCTCATACTACATGTGAGGGTTTCAGACACGGTATTTTACATAAAAGCAAGAACACTGTTTCGTTCATTGTATAATTCTAGGCTAACAAGAAACTCGATCTTAATTAAAAACATTTGAAAATGAAACAAGTTTAGATATAGGAACACCAAAAGAGGTTGATTAGTAACTAAATAAACAGATGGTCAAAAAAGGATTAGAACATAAAACAATACGTTTCTTCCTAGCGCTAAAAACTCGTGTATGGTGGAGGTGCCGGGTCTTTTATTATATTTTTTCGGTGAGGCTAGGCCCGTGCCTTGTACCCCCAGGGTCACCAAAAACATTATTAATCATTCTTGTTGAAGAGAAATGTTACAAAAATAGTGATGTATAGGGCCTTTAAACAGCCTAATGTGTTCATTTACGACAATAGAAACCGTGATTGCGTTCGTATCAGCAGCAAACGTAATATTATTCTGTACACAAATTTCATTTTTTAACACTGTTGTTGCAATTCCGAATAGCAAGAACGGTTTAGTATTTGTACAATTTCACGGTAAATATCAAATTACCAATGGTCTGCACTTACTTTGTCGGTAAAGGGTAATAATATACCATCATATAAAATCTATCAATCAATCAATCGCCCTGTATCCCATTCATAATCGAATTTAATCATTCTATCATCACTTCCAATCAAAACAATTAGAACTAATGAGTTAATGCTGAGTGCATCACAGCGTGGGGTTGCAATCTTATTGCTCTTTCAATCTGAATTCATGAGTGTGTGATTTGCTTTAGAATAAACGTTACGTGTAGAATCCGAAGCCCTGTCGTTTATTTTATGACACTCTCCCCTCTCCAGAGAAAGGGGCGTCTGTCAGTTGCACTTCACTGATGGTGCATGCGATTGTGAAGGGAAGACAAATGTTATACTACACAACAGAACTCTGAAGGAATTGTTCAGAGCGACAATGTGAAGTAGGATTAAATGACATTGCATGCCATGCAATAAGTGAGCACGAGAAATGTGATGTGATGTGTGAGACTCTGGAACATTTTGATTATGTTGGGGAGGGGGGATTAGAGGGTATTTCTATGAACATGTACACCTCTTCCAACTAGACTTTAACGTAAGAGAATACTTTACTTTTGTAATCTATCCTTTTCGATAATATATTTATTTAGAAGTTTCATACCAGATTTTGAGTCTTCCTGTACTCATGCTTGTTTAGCTCGTGTTGGTAGTAGAGTTCGTATTTTATCATAATCTGTACAATAATCAATCAATTGCAATAAATATATTAAAAATTAAAAAATAAAACGTGACTATGAGTATGTTTGCGTAACTGTCAGCGTCAGAACACATCATTCGTAGATAATACTCGAGGCTTAAACCTTGGTCGTTTGCCGCTTACATACAAAAACAAAAGCACTTTGTTATGTCTGTATTATCCATTCACAATATGATGATAATCCATGTACACACGTTTTATAAACAGTGACGTACAATGTGGGAATGTATGTATCCCCGAGGTAGCTTTGTCTTTTTGATATAAATCCATACAAACAATGTGTACACTAGACTTTATGTTTATGTTGCAAATATGAACATGGATTGAGTTGTGTAAATCTTAAAATCGTTTTACACTTTGTTTTTTACTGTATGGTTCGAATATGATAATTTTGAACAAGAAGTTTTCATCTATTACATGAAACGGTCGGATTTGCGGCGTTTTATGGCAGAGAGGGTTGTGTTTCATCTCCGATCTAAAGTCTAAACCCTTCTACCCATATGAGAACTCACTCACTGGTTGGAGAAGGCGTATTGTCAGCTCTCTGCAAGAACACGGGATCCTGGAGCCTGTGGGTTCTAAAGATTATCTTATCAGAGTGGCCGACAAACTAATTATTCTATATTAATGATATGTCTCGTTGATATTATTACTTTTGTCAAGAAAAACAATTAGTTATTGATTTGTGCAAAACATCTACATGATTACATAGGTACATGGTGGCCATTGGTCCCCTTGGTACTTTTCGAAAGGAGTAGGCTACGTGCCGGTACCGGGTTTCCCCTCCTGCCTTCTGTTCATACTTCATCCTCATCTATCACCACTCATCGTCTCGAATAGCCTTAGTGCATTAATATGAGACGTTAAGGAATATCAAATCAAATCAAATTACATGGTTCAAAGGTCTTATGGTAACACTTTCAACAGATAAATTGGTACTGGAAATAACTTCTTCAAAACGCATTCACTCTATACCAGCCGTCAGGTACTGATCTATTGAGCCTCGCGAGATATGATGGAGCCCCTGTATTATGTAGCCTCATTTTATGTGAGAGTACAAAGATTAGATGATAGCACTCAACAAAATTGTCAGCAAGCTTGCCTTAGACCCTTGATTATCAGGATGTGGAAGATTGTCACTTTAATTAACGACACGTATTTGTTTGCACATTTTACCTACAATACAACTTTTTTTGTAATTTGACGGAGTAGCGTTAAGACTGTTGGCTAAGCTCGAGAAAATCAGGCTTTGACGCAGAACGCAGAGGTAAATTCAGGATCACTTGGAAGCTCTATCATTTGTCCTATCGGGTTGTGGTTTGCACCAAAATATTAAGCAAGAATGTGAAATAGTTGGTATGAAGGCACATTTTCCAAATACTGCTCGCTTTTCTTGTTAACTGACAGTAAATATGACACCAAACAGTTAATTTATAGTAATTTCCCGATTTTGTATAAAAGACAATTATTTGAAATTTCAAAAGCGGCTTTGATAGAGACACGCGCTTATCCTTTGTGAACAGACTCCCAAAAATGCAGATTTTTTGGGTAAAAATTAAAGGTCAAAAGCGGTACGTTATGTGAAATTATCTGGACTTGATGATCGAAAGTTTTTTAAATGGAGATTTAACATTGTAAAAAAGTTGTCTTGAGGTCATATTCAACTCCGTACTCGTGGTATGGGTACGCCCAGATTGTGCCTTCTTGGAGGTAGTAAGCTAATGATTCCTCCCTGATTCCAGTGGACCGAGCCAAGGAGTCAGTCCGGCAGACCCTGAGGATCGCCCAATTTAGTGGACGTCTCATGAAGACCGCCAAATTACTGAGTCCGTCCTTCGCTAGGTCACGTGCGCGACGAGACCTGGCGGAGGCGGGGTCAAGCTCGCAGCCACAGCCAGGGACAAGGTACGTACCCGTCACGCAACGTCATCGCGTCCCCTACCATGTAGCGCGTAATACTATCTTTACATAACTGGTTACACAAGTTTTATAACCATTGTGCATTAAAATTAATGTTATAGTTGCATACCATGTGTCATCATAAGAATTGTACTATACGTTTTTTTTTTTTTTTTTTTATTTTTTTTATTTTTATACACATATATATTTTTTTTTTTCTTTTTTTTAACTTAACGTCTATCCTATTAAGTTAAAAAACTGATTTACAAAGGAGGACAACTAAATAAATCTTATAACATAGATGCAGACACAACAATGAACTACAGTAAAGTAAATATTCGAAATAGTTTTTTATACAACAACAATGCATTAAAACACAACAATTTTGGTAAAAAATTTAAAAAGGATATTTAATGCAATTAATTAATGAACAAATATAAAAAAGTGATGGGGAAAAAAAGAAACTGATGGACAAAAAAGAAAAAAAGAAAGAAAAAAGTTTGTTAATGCGTGTCTTGTAAGACGAAGAAGAGAAGAAAATAAATGTATACGGGGTACAATTAATTTCATTTTCCATTGAGAGAATCCTCCCAATATTGTACGTTTTGTTGCCCTGTAAGACAGACTCAATACGTTACTACGAGTTACTTAAAGTTTTGTTGTGCTATTAATATCAAAGGATACAAATTTAAAAGTTGTATGAAATGATGTCAATATCTATGACAATACCTTTCAACAATACCAAGTAGTCACTATCTGATAGGTGAAAATAATCTTACAAATACCGTACTTTTTTGTGATAATCGTATAGGTCTACTCAATTAATAATATATGAAATCATTGTATTTGTTTCATAAAAAATTGCGATTATAATCTTGCCTTGTGGAATAAATTATAAAATTTCAATGACTAATATGCAAAATAAACATATATTTTGTTCTCTAATTTGTTAGTATCTATTAAAAAAGATAATGGTTTTTGCCTTACATATAAATATATTATCATCGACTTTGCGCCTATATTCATGATATTAATGATCATGTTTGATAACAATTACATTAATTATGTTGCAAAATGTGGTGTATGAACACACAAGCATTTAATTAGTTTATCGACTCATCTAAATTGTATAGTAAGGCAGACAATGGGTGCATGTTTAACCTGATCAATTTGTAATTAGTGTCAATTTAATTGATAATCATTCAAAGGACTCTGTTTGACGGTCCCAACCATATTCCTAATTGTACGGTGACTGGTATTACAGAAGAACGAATATCTTAGGGAAGCTGAAATTAAGTCCACGATAGTAACGGTTTACACATCTTCAACAAAACTAGTACAAGATAAATGGGATTTAAGGTGTTGTACAAAAATTCTATTTTGACAATTTTTAAGAATCATGAACAATAATTGTTAGTTATAATCAAACAAAATACAGAACACAGTTGGAGTTACAGTCTATATGAGTGCAGTGTGTTTGACAACATGCAAAGGTTTATATCAATCAGATTATTCATGTCTATATGAATAGATGTTTAACTACAAGATAAAATTAACAGCAGGAATCTTGCAAAACATTCTTGTATCAGCGGTTGATTTTAAACCATCACCAAAATTAAATTTCTATCAATTGCTTATGAATTGAAATGGGACGGGCTTATTGTTATCTTCGGTTATTTATTTAACTATGCTTATTTGTTGAGATAAAAAAAATATCTGAATATACATGGAGAAATACGTTATTTTCATAGGTCGACCAATTTCTCCCTATATTATGTATAAACTTATATATTATTATTTAAATATATGGTCTGCATATGCAAACATCCCAACTTTAACTTTACAAAACCACTAGCCCTACAGTCTACTCGACATAAAGCACAAAATACCAAAGTAACAACGATGCCAGTACCGTATGTTGAGGGATCACAACTGTTTTATTTTATTATGTGTTATTATTGAAATAACAAAGAGAAAGACTATGCTCTAGGAAACGCGTAGTGGGGGGGGGGGGAGGCTGAGTTATATTACAAAATTAATCTAAACAATTTGGCTTCCAGGGAAATGTAATTCACGTAAATAAATGATATTGTTTTAATAGCTCTGTACCTAAATACTAGTAGAAGTGGAGTAGAGAATATGAGCCAAAGTAATTAAAGGTAGTAGATCTATTAGTCTCTTTCTCATTCGACTCTCTCACATTAAACTTTAAAGTCAACTTTAACCTATTATCTCTGTCTTACTAATACAATGTACAGTGTGCCGAGGCAGTGAAATAAAAGAATACATCATTCGACGATAGCTTGAAACTAAACTGATTACTCACACAACGGTAATGCTTTTAATTACACTTGATAATTTTGTTTCATTTTTGTGATGATCGTTACTAGTAAATCCTACTCTACTTTATTAAAATCATTCATCTTAAAATCTTTACTTTAAAAAAATGTAGGTCTTTATACTAGATTTCAGTGTACTTACTATTTCCATTCACAAGTGGAAGATAGATAATATTCTAGTAAGTAGTGAAATGTAACAATATTTTATTTATTGCATATGTAAAATTGCATCATTATAGTTTCCCCCTTAAATAAAACACCGCAACTCAGTTCCGCACTCGTAATCAAGCGAGGCAATGTGCCAGCATCTGTTTTCAATACAAATATACCATCGCTGAACTGTCCAAACCGGCGAACTTTGATAGTCGTATTTGTGCCAATGTACACACGTACTAAAATCCCAAGCGAGCGACTGAGAAAGATTTTGTACGTGTAAGGAAGATCGCTTTGTGTACTGCCAAGGTAGTAGTAAATAAACCGATGATTGACGACACACGTGAGTAGAGAACACATTGTAAACATATCGACACACGCATGATGCGTGCGATAAAGATCCTTTTTACAGTTCAGACAAAAATACAAAAATAATAGTCTGTTAAACCCACATATGGTTGGTAGAAGGTATATTAGGAAGCGGAAGCAGTCCGTCTGTGCGAGTGTTACGTTTCACGATAAAAACCGAACATGACCTGTTACGTTGCTCTTTAACAAGGATGTGTTTCGTGATCTTCGAGCTCAGGAAGTGGGGCTAGCTACATCCAAAGGGGAAGTTCTATAAAATCGGCACCTCCGCAAAGAAAAATTGAATGCTGTTATTTTATTATTAGTGTGTTTTCCTTTGACAATCTATTGATTTAGTAGCTATGCTCCCTATTTTGGATACTCATGTATCCGTTCTTGTTTGTTTTTTAAACGTGGTTTTGTGATAATATTTAAAACTTTTAACTAAATCTTATATTTCTAAACGAAAAATAGATTGAAGTAATCAGTTGCTATTAATTTTGCAGTTACTAGAAACCTCCGTTTTTACCATGTATCCCGCAGAGGTAGAAGATCAAAGCTTGGTTGGTTAATTGCTCTGAAACATGGTTCAATTTTATAAATGTATGCCCGAGGATAAAATTTGAAATATATTCATACAGCTTCGGTACGTAGATCGGGAGGTCCTGGGGCAAACCCCAGCCGGAGAAAAATCTTAATTAATAAAATAATATAAAATAATTTTAAAAATAATTATTAACCTATTTTATAATATGCTATTAAGGTAGTTGAGAATACATTACCTTGATTAGTGACTAGTGATATTAATGAAATATTAAATATCAATGACATTATTTTAAAATCTTATTCTAAATACATTTCTTGTTTTAGTGGTGTGTCCTGCGAGCAGGCTAAGATTTCGAGATAAACCTCATAGATGATCGTAATTTCTAAATAAAATTTAAAAAACATTTTCGCAAGTATGCCCACTGTAGGGTACACATTTAGCTAACCGATGTGACCCTCTTCAGGTGACTATAACGGGGCATAATAGGGTTAGGACAATTGTGAAGGGATGTCCGAGGGCTGTTTAAGCTGACTCATCTCTTACATTCGCGTTACGACTGAGGAAAACCTCGGGAAAAACTCTCAGTCAGGATTCCCGGTCTCGACGGGATTCGGACTCGGTACCTCCCGAAGCAGAGTCTCGCGCTTTACGCTTGAGCCACCCCTGTCAGTCTTTCTAAAGTCTCAAGCTGTTGAACGTGGTACTCTCAGGCGTTGTTCGCTTGAATACCAAGTCATTAACATTACCGATCTAGATTGTTAGTAAAAATAGAAGATTATATTAAAAAAACAAAGAAACGCTAATGGAAAGAACGCTATTTTAAATAAAGATTCTATTTTCGGATAAGCTACTTCTCTCCTTCCTCTAGCCCAGCTGACATTTGACAACTCGCTTTCAAGCTCAACGTAAAGTTGGTTGGAATACGGATGAGATGGTTGGTGGAATTCAGGGGTCGACAGACTGGCTGTGATGGCTTGGGGCGCTCAACACTGCAAACAACGAGCTTTTCATTGAGACGGGTTTTAGAACCCACGAAGCTCATAAACAACCATACACACACTAAACACATTTAGTGGTTAATTCACGACAAATAATAAAGTAACAATTGGAATTATTATGTATTTAACGAGTAAAATAAATGTATTTATCTTATGTTAAACAATGTGTTGAAGCTTAAGATGAACTCAAAATAGTACCATGATCCATACCATTAATTCTACACGAACGCTTTTCATAGTCGTGTTGATGGATGAGCGTTTTCGTCATTCTTCCTGGGTTTTAATTTTAATTTTGTTATATTTTTCCATTGTTGGCATAGAATCACATTTTTATAGTTTCATAGGAAGTATAAAGAGCGAAGAATCACAGAAAATCGAAAGAAAAATCAATAATGTGAGAATATAGGCGTGACTTGCACAACCCAAGAGAGATTCTCTCAACCCGGCACCTCCACCAACAATATTAAGCAAACAACGTCTTTATAACGTTAAGCTTCTCTCCTACCTTCAGTACTCGCTTATCTGTGACTGTTTCAAATACACTCAAATCTCAAAAGAACTCTTAATCCTATCATCAGTTTAAATTATATGTTTATCATTGTTATTCTACCCAGTTTTTTTTTTTTTTTTTAATATACATTCCATATATGTGCTATTGTCCAAATGCAATTGTGCAACTATCATACTTAAGCAGTTTTCGTACCCCAGTATAGTAAAAAAACAAAAAATAAAGCGAAGTTCTTTTCTATTCATCACTTTTCAGTAGGTCCGTCTGTGAATGCGTCACGTCTCGCCGATGAAAACCGAACATGACCTCCGATTGACATGTTTTTTTTAACATTGCCCTTCAAAGAGGATGATGTAAGATTTTTCGGCTACCCTGTGGATCAGGAAAGCGGGGCTAGCCCCACCGAATTTTTTTTTAGCTGTACCTCTACCAAAGATAATTGAAAAAAAACGTTATAATAACAATTTAGCTACGCTCCCATTTTGGGTAAACACGTAGGCCTATCGTGCTTGTTATTGTATGTATTGCAAATAATGAGAAAAAAAAACATCGCGACATGTAATTCTTAGTTCATTTCATTTTATGTAAACCAACAGTTAAATGGCTTCATCAAGCCTCTTTACCTTTATATTCATGAGAGCTCCCGTTTGTCTGCATCGATTTATAAAGCTTGCCACCCGTAGGCAATCAAATTTACACCCTCACACGTGCCGTGGAATTGTAAACTCGGTATTACCTTGACTGAGCTCCGGTAAATGCAAACTGTCGGTTGTATAGTGACAGACACGGTGCTTCATTTGAGGGGATTTGTTGTCAACTCCGGGCGTTTCAGAGCTGTTGCCCAATAGTATTTCACAGGTTCTCTCTCGTCTAGGACGAACCATTTGTTACTGAGCTGTGTTCGCTACAGCCTATAGGGCCTTTTGAGAACATTAAATCAAACAGGACGATTAACAAAAAAAAAAATTATGTATTGGTAAATACAATGACACATTTTCTTTTTAAATATATGTTGATTTATATAATATTGTGACTTTTGTAACCATGCTTTTTCTTTTAAATTTTTTTTTTATTGAAAATGGCAACCTAGTTTTCCGAATTGTTAGGAAGTAAATTGTTTTATACATATTACTTGTAATATTTTCCGAAAAGATATTAAGCACTTTTCTTATCAGATTAACAGTTTAGCTAGTTTAGCAGTTTTCACGTGTTTTCGTTTTATTTTCAGTCCAACTCAAGTAAATAAATATATTGACTTTCTACTCTGTTTTTCTAGCCTCTTCCCAGATACACTTTGAGTTTCCAAAGCATCCGAGCCCCACACTTTCTTTATATCCGCTGCGTTTAAGAAAGACGAATGAGGGTATATAGCTTCGTGACACCAACTTCTATTGCCCTCTCACCCTCAGTTTGAGAACTGCGGCTCCACAGGAGAATGCGACTCAAACTGATTCCAGAGGGATTTTTAGTTTTTGCAGGACTGTAAAAAAGTTTTTTTTTAAAGTTAAATCATTTTAGGTAGCGATGGCTCTTAATTAACATCATATTTCTGTCTGTCCGTCCGTCTGTGCGTGTTTCACGTCTCACGATGAAACCGAACACGACCTCCAATTCAAGATGCGACTTTTTTTAAAGACACAGAATGATTATGGAACCCTTGGGGTCAAAGAGGCCGAGTTAGAATTTTTGTTATAGACATTTTTCCGTACCCGGCACCTCCACCAATAATGTTTTAAAATTATTATGACATTTTATTTGTGCTTTTTTCGTCAATCTGATGATTTAGTTGCTTCAAAAAACATTCATTTTTACGAACACAAGAGCATAAGTATAAAATAAAAATAATAAATATAAAGTACGTGTGAAATCTCCAACATCACGATATTTGAATGGAAAAAAAGAAAAGACCCCAGAATATACAATATTGAGAAATCAAATTAAAATAATACCGACAAATAGGGTAAATGTCTAAATTAAATTTGCATAAATGATAACTTAAAGCTGCGTGTTCCGAAGAAGAATGAAAGTCTTCAGGTCTGAAATGTAAATTTCTCCATAGCTTTGTACAGCAGAAGGGTAAAAAGAGTACGTACTCCTCTATTATGTCAAACATAGTATCAACTGCCACCATCTCTTCTAAACCGAAATCAAAGTTGGATGCATAACAGAAAGCATCTCATCGATTTGTTGAGTGGTATATACTATGCACAACACGTGAAAGATTGAAATGTGCGCCTAGACCTTTCACTGACCAAATCACGCGACGCATTATATAGAACAAGAATGTTAATTAACTATGGGTTACACGTAATTGTTACCAAGCTATTTATTGCATGATCCAATCCTAACCACGAACTCTAGTTTGAACATTTCTGCGGCCGAACCATTTGTATCTGTCACATTTGACACTTATGGATTGTGTGTAATAAACTCCATCTAGACTTCATGCCTGCTGCTTCACAATAGAGAATAGAATGCGGGTTGTAAATTCTCACAAGCAACTCGGTGCTGTCACAACAATGGCTGTTGTTATGGATATTTGTGCCAAGTTTGCGCAATCTATGGTGAAGTTCCCACTTCGTGCTAGTATGTCTCTTAAATTAGAGTGTATTGTTGATATAGACTTTAATGCGTCGTCACTTGAAATTTTAAAACAACAGAAAACAATTGTATGTTGACTAGAAACTTTCAAAACACCAAATACAAGTGTCTTTAATTTGCCAATATGTTGGATCTGAATTAAGTAGCAATAAAATTAAGACTATTCGCCTGGTCGACTTTTTGTATACAAAATTATATTTAAGGCTTTGTTTCAGGTAGTGCATTCATTTCCAAATGACTTAGACTTATCTTGTCACAAGTCAGAGAAACTATTTACTTCTTAATTAGAAATATCTATCTAAGCGGTTAAAAACAAAAACGTTGAAATATTGTTCGTTACACATTTTTTGCATCAACAAGGATTCTGAACATTAACTTGAATTACTTAGGCAGACAATAGTCTCCACACGCCAGATTCTATAAGTTGATTCTTTAAAATAAACCTGTCATATGGTTTCTAAAAATTGTTATAGCAGTCAATCAAATAGTTGTTTAAAGATAGGCATTACTTTAAAAGGTAAACTGGAGCTGTTTTTGTATTTAACAAGTTCAAGAAATCATTACCAATTTTCCCACATCGAATACTGATATGAAATCAAAATATTTGTTTGGAAAAAATGTGCACTTTACTTAAAATGATTTGAACTTGTGCATTTAGGGCTGCTTCGCAGAATGGATCACGTATCATTACGTGCGGTTCAGGCAACTTAATTCGGGGGTGTATCGGCTGTCAACCGAGAAGGGTATACACACATTTCTAAAAACCCATTTTTTATTATTAAAGATCGAAATTTGTTTTTAAAACTTTTGTTTGCGTTAACCACTTATGCAAGTCATTCGATATATTTTAATAGTTAAATGTTCTATTACCTTTTAAATAATAAACAAAAGAATTCGAGTAGGAAACGTTCCGCTGCAGCTAATCCGACTGGTGTTTTTGGTGTCTTATCTTGATAAATAAGTAACACAGACATGATTTTTAATCGCACTTTGCCTAAAACTAATAGTTTTCAATAAGTGATAGCTTTGTAACATTAATCATGTATTCTGTTTAACAGCTGTATGGGTTGTTTGTTGCAGTACTTCGAACGATGAGGCGAGGGCAGACCCATCCTCGAATTTCTTGGCCCTGGTTGAGCTTGGTGACCTAAACGATGACAAGAAATTAAAGGCACTTCCACATTCCACGCATATCGGCAAAGAAAAGCAGCAACGTCAAGGGACTGCACCGATCGCCTCCCCAGAAAAGGTAAGGACTTCAATCTGGTAACTGATTAATTTATAATTAATAAATAAGAGACGGTCGCTTTTTCGCTTTGTTACGCTGTTACGTTGACCGTTTTATAGGGACATAAACAAACGTTAAATTACTGAAGAACAAAGGGTCAATACCATTATTACTTTTTCATTATTTCTTGTTGTGGTTGTTGATTTGTTTGTCTGAGAGTTTTTAAAACACAACTTAAACCCAAGGTGTTGAAGAAATCAAATACTTTAGAAAAATCATCTTACAATTTATCACGGCTGGATCTTAAAAATACAAAACATTCACATTTTCTTCAGTATGGAGCAATTTCAGCCCTGTTGACTCACTAATCACATAAGAGAAGTGGACGTAGTATTCATGTCTCAATATGTCTGCGAGTATAAGAAATGGATAAACCTGCATCTACAGGAAAACAGATTAAAAGTTTCAAAAGTAAATGGTTTTATATCAATAAGGTCGCACTTTGTAATTTTGTCTTTCCCGCGCCTTTATTTTCAAACGCCCTATTACTTAAGACCATGGTGCTATATTATATATTTTGGTGATTTCATGAACGTACCTTTTGTCGTCGCTTAATGAACATAGTTCAGTCGGTCTGTAAGGACCGTGGCTCTAGGTCTGTGATAAAATCTGTTTATGAGATTGGCTGACTAATTGGCTAATTCTCCAGCTGACAGTAATGCTCCACAGTAATGCTCCAGAGAATTGCTCCACAGCCTACCAAGGTATGCTAGTTTGTATAAGCACCGCCATTTATACGTAAATGTCACCCAAAGAACTCGGATAAAAACCTATCTAAGGTCTTTGAGTTTCCTTACAGACCGAGGCGCATTTTCTAGGCGGCTGTCTCAACAGCGATCACTAAGCGACCGCAAGCATATATAGCATTGCGGAATGCACGAGTGAAACCACCTAAATGATTCTAGTACCCTGTTCAAGACGACATCGTTCTTTCACCAATGAAAAACAAATCGTCTTCTCCAAGATGCACATTGATGTGCATTCCAAAGATCTTATATTCATTTTAGAAGAACAAGTTAATACTTTACCGGTTTTTCATCAATTTACATCAAATCCATAAAGGTTTCGAAAATGATATTTAAGCCTTTAGAATAATCATATTTAACGTTTAAACAGCATCATAATGTAGACGAGAAGCCCATATATTTCGAACTATTTTTCCCACGAGTTAGAATGTTAGATAATCTGCAAACAAACGAACATTCACCGCTGTCTCCAAGATAACTTAATTACTTCCCTGCTTCAGATATTTTAAAAGTTTCTAGTTGGCAATAGTGGCATGCGGGTACCCAAAATTTCAGGTATGGTCGGGAATTTTAGGGCCAATTCGATATTCAAATAATAAAGTACGTTTTACGAATAACAAGAAATATATTTTGTATGAATGGTGGAGGTGCTAGTCCAGACAATTTTTAATTTGTAGTTTATCCACAAAATGCCATTCAATGAAAATCCAGACAATAGATATGAACGGGAAGGAAATTATAGTGTAAAATTATTCACAAGGTACATAACCCGAACCATCCCGACTGTCAAAACCTCTTCCCGCACAACCCTAGTTGGCAATGCACCGATCAAACATAGGATGTTTTTGTTTCATTATAGTGGGTAATTACGAAATACCACTTTTTCTGTCATAAAATATTGGAATCTTAATCCAAATGAAGGAAATATATTATTTCCATGATCTCTAAGAAATAAAACAAAAATTAAGTCCACTCACAACCTCTCAGTAACGCTAAAAGATCTGTATAGTGGACTCAACTCATAGTTGAAAAAAGTTACTCCAACTAACTCACTCATCAAACTCACTCGGAGAGTAACATCGCTCCGTTCCGCGCAAGAAGTCCTCATTTAATGTTGTCATGTAAGGAATTCACGACTGCGAGAAGAGTGGCTGTTTATTGTTTAATTCCAGTTCATCGCCGGCAGTAAACACTTTACAGTTCACAGTCTACACGAAACTGCGAGGGACAGAATTGCCAAGCTCGCATTCGGCTGCGGATGATAGGGTTGTAACACAGAACCATATCATTAATAATTCCTGTGAGATTGAGACACATTTTTCTCTCATTCATTTCTCTTTCATTTCTCAAATATTCATTTGTCAAACTTTCAAAAAGCACGAGTATGAAAATACCAAGAATTGAGAGCGAAGCTACTTAATCTACAAATTGATGAAGGAGATCACAATTAAAACTCTTCTAAACTTTTGGTGGAGGCGCCGGGTACAGTAAGAGTCCCATTTTCAAAGAGACAGTACCGTGACCTTATACCCAGGGTTACAAAGCATTCAGTCATTGATATTTAACTACTGTTAGGCTAGATTAGCAGTCGGTGGTCCACTTCCGTTACAATTGGAAGCCATCTTGAAATGACAGTTTACATGTTAATCAAATGGGAGCGATTTGAAGACCGAATATTTTTAAAGATGGCCGCCAGTTTGACAGCTGAGCAATGAGCATACTAGATTTTAACATCAAATGATTACTAAATTCCCTTATGCAATAACTTCTTATTGTTTCTGTTTATTCAATATCATGCTGCACAAGCTAAAACCATATCACACAATCCAGTAAAATACTTTATTGCTTTGAAAAAGCATAAATTAAAACGCCAAATCACCATCTTGAACTGGATTTTCGACGCTTCAATTTGTTACGCTCGCGCCTGTGCGGAAGTATTGGACACTGCTAATCTAGCCTACTATAGGGGTTTAATATCAATGCATTCAGTATCATCCTAATTGAAGGTTAATCTTGACAAAACCCGTATTTCAATTGGAGTTTACATCCGGTTTCTATCGTGAAACGTGACACACATGGACGGGAAAGAAATGCATAAACTGAAGCTTAGCTTCCTAAAATATTATATGCATATTGATACATAATAATCATGAATACGTGTTTATTAAAATCATATCCAGGAATTCAGTAACTGTAAATAAATATGTTACTCCAGTTAATATTTAAAGATATTGTACGTAACTAAATCATAATACTATGAACAAACTAATACATACTACAATAATAGCAGTTTCGGGTATCAACAATATAAACGTTATGTTTTTATATTTATAATGTTTCTTTCAATATACAGTTAACATAAAATTTTGCTGCGTCATTTACAAAGAGAAAAATATAATAATTGAACTAAAAAATTAATACATAAGCCTACATCTGACCTAGTGAGTTACAAAAACTGATTTTCAGCGGAACGCATATTTTACCATTTATTATGTGAATAACCTGTTTGATTGTCACAAAAATCACTGTTTAAAATGGTAAATGAATATTTGTCCAGTAAAGAACAATTCCAGAACTTGAAAATGCACAGCTTTAACCGGGATTTGAACGCGGGACATTTCTCTTTGAAGTAAATATAAACCCACAGTCATGGCTAACAAGTTTCGAAACACAGAAACAAAAATAATTATTGCTACGGTTGTAACATCCCTACAGCGATTGTCTGTAGGAATCAGCTTATGAGGTAGAAGGAATTGAATCCTGATGTCCCTTGTAAGCATCACTTTTCTGTCTGTTCCACTATCTGTGAGTGTCACGACCATGCTTACAACCGAACAGAAGCTCCGATTTACTTGTTCTTTGTGTTTGAACTTTCCTTTAACAATAACGACGCAAAGTTTTTGTGACCCTGGGGGTCACATCTCCAAAGAGGGCATGCCCATCAACCCGGCACCTCCACCAAAGATACATGTATTTCCAAAGGAATTTTATTTATGTATCATTATTTGACAATCTGTTGATTAAGCTGCCTCGTTTTGATTTTGAGTACTCCTGTATAACAGTATCTTCCTTGTAGAACTTGCTATGCTTTTGCTTCGGGCATCTGGTATCTTTCAGTGACAAGTGTTAGGATGTTTGTTTCATACCTCCTACATTTCAACCACGTTACACCACACTTCATGTACAGAGTTTGTTTGAACAGTTCTTGTACTTGACTATTTAAAGTCGTACTCAGAACAAGAAATTTGTTGAATTTGCTTCCATCGTGTATGCACGCGCACGCACGCTAAAACGATCGAGTCTAAATTAGTTTTATAAAATGTAATATGAACAATTTAATGACGCCCACTAATACAGTGATGACCAAGACGAACTTTTGGAGGCACTACAACATTTTTGTAGAGAAAGCAATTGTTTACCTATAACCACAGTTGAACAATGTTAAAAAACAATATAATCCGGCAACTACGAGTAGAAATTGGAACCCGTGCTATGTAGTGGATTTTCAAATAAATGCAAAGTTGTTTAACTATTTGAAATACTTTTTGTTAATGTGATTATTCACATGAAATATAACCAATCCAACAACTTAGCCAATGAAACGTTGAAAGATAGTTTCAGCTATACGTATGTGTGACATATTCCCTTGTGTTTGGAATACAAATTGTACTTGTTTTGTAGAGTTATGCTCTCGCGTCTACTCGTATACTCTAGGTACACGTACATTACACTTATTATGACTCCAACCTTGTTCCATGTAAATAGGTTTATCGCACATGAAGATGACCTGAAAACCTCAATCTGTCTAATTCTCATACATGATTAATGAAGGTTCTAAACCAGTTGGGTTTATTGTTCATTGTGTGGTGGTTTACAGTGAAGTTTACACACAATCATTATCCGACAGTAAGACAGCGGCAACAGAACAAACACACATATTGTCGTGTTAAGAGTGTGATAACTTTTTTCTTCCTCCCTAGGATAGAGAAACAAGTAAAATATATCCGTCAGTTGTTGATGAAGGTAAATACATGTTGTTGAAGGCCTTGGGTGCAAAGTGATTTTACATGTAAGACTTTTTAAATTGTCGTCCTTAAGAGTCTTCGCGAGACAGACATGTACACGGCACGCTCGAAAGCACTCAAATTCAGATGTACAACGCTCTGGAGAAAAATTGAAACGTCATACGTGAATTCTAAAATGCACAAGACACATATTTTTTTATGTTGAACAACAAACAGAATTGATGTGTGTAATAAACCCTGCTATACCATTGTTACGCATAAAGTCGACGCAACGGGAAAAAGAAGAAGTTGCTCCCGTCGCGTTGACTCTACGCTTAGCAATGGTGAATAGTAGGGTTTATTACATAAAGCAATTCTGTTTGTTGTATGTTCTTCTGCATAAAAATATCTGTATCTTGTGCATTTTAGAATTCACGTATGTCGTTTCAATTTTTCTTCAGAGCGTTGTACATCTGAATTTGAGTGCTTACGGGCGTGTCAAGGTCATATTTGTCTAGTAAAGACTCTTAACACTCGAGAAGTTCTCTCGTTTATGTCATTATTTGTATCACAATTGAGGCTACAATAACAAATCAAATTAATTGAAATATCTGTAGTGACGATTTCAAACGAATACATTTATGTTCCGTGTACTAAAACCAATGTTGGGTACTCACAAGACTTTCCCTTTTACTTATTTAATTATTAATGTATAAGATAGAGGATGGACATACAGGTTATAAGATAAATTAGTTATTTACGTTTGATTTTTATTTAGGAAAGAGGCAGAAACAAATTGACGTCAGTCTTATCTGATAAATATAAGTAAGAACGCGTAAAAATGACAAAGTAATCGATCATCGATTTATATCGACTACCAAATTTTGCATCAATTTTTTCGATTCGATATTGAATAATCATGTCTCTATATCGATCGATAATAGCTTATTGTTTGTCATCATTTATAATAAACTACTAATTCACATTTAACTTGACGACTTCTTCGCAATTAAGTAAAAACTGGGACTGATTTATATGTTTGGCAAAATTGAATTCCGGCATTCATGAAGATCATACTTATTTCGCTGTTTTGACAATTTAAAAAAAAAATATGAACACTTTAAATATAATTTATTATCTCTACAATCAATTGTGAAAAAGTGCCCTGACACAATTCATATCTCATTCTACAATTATACAAGGTGATTGAGATAATTTAAATATTGCGTAAAGAAGACGCCTGCCATCTCGTAGCTAGTTCAAGTAACGAGACATAAATAAAATAATCAAATCGTATAAGATAAATAACAAGTAAGGTCGATAGGAGAGAAAGAAGAAGAAGAAAAGAAGAGACAGTAGATACGAAGATAATTTGTTAGGATGTGTCTGTATGACTGTTGTTTTTCATAAACAAGTTATGTAAGCGGAATACAGTGGTTAAAACATATTTACGTAATAAATTATCGTGCAATTTACCTTGTTATTTCCTAGTTTAATTGTGCAATCATATATAAAAAAATTATAGGCATACATTTTAACATGGAATGTGTAGAATATTGTTGGGTGGTTAACCTTTCACGTGCCACGTGTGCGCTATTTATTATCCAAAATAATAGCAGACAAAATCATATCTGATTTACTCATATGTGAAACGTGTAGTGTAAATCGCCATTTTGTGGGGGGAACCGCATCATGGTTAGAAAACGGGGTCAACAAAAGGAGAGCGAAACATCAGATAACCATTGGTTGTTGTCTAGCCACCTCAACATTACAGTGGTTTTAGAGGGACAAAATCGTTTGGCACAACATTTCAGCCCCTAGATGTATCCAAACTTTTATCACACCGGGAGATTTTGTTATTTATTTTCACTAAATGACCATGGGCATTGGCACGTTGCCAGATTTGTTTATATAAAACAATGCGTAACGATGAAGCACTTAAAATACAAACCCACGGCTCTGCAGTGTAGATAAAAACGTTGCGTCGTTTGGACGAAACTGAGAAGGTTCTTTATGAGTGTGATGTCTCCGTTGTTGAGATATCAAACTGATTGGTTACTGGTATGAAAAGTTGAAAGTTTATGATGTGTTCATGGTTGTTGCATTTTCGCTACGCCACCATAAATAATATCGTTTAAACTTGGAGAATATAACAATATAAAATTCAAAACAAATGTTAATAACTTTCTCACTCAATTGTTAGAATATTTTTAATGGAATATCTTTTCCACAAACTATACGTCTCATAGTTTTTCAGAACTAGGATTTGTTTTTTGACAAATATGATTTAAACTTCAATATTAGTTTTGAATATTGAGATTATTCGGAAGAGAAACCTCCCCCTCCCGCTAAAAGTTCGACATGTAGAACAATGTTAAGTCGCGACGCTGCAAAATAACCCGAAACTCATGCATCTTTGATTTAATATATACGGGCCGCGATTTATATGTGAATTAAAAAACAAGGTTGTTGCTGAGCATGGAGTATCTATACCCAGAGCGCAATTTCAAAACCCGGTGATATATCGTCATTGCTCAGTCACCATATGATTTAAAAACGTAATACTTATCCTCACGTAAACCCCTCTCTTGTTTTCAATTATAACAAAACTTGACATTAAAATACAAAAATGTTTTGTTATTTTAATTATTGTAATTAATGAGCATCTCGAGTATCATTCTGATAATTATCTCAGCATTATTACGTCGTTATATCTCCAACGACGCGCGGAGAGAAAAACTAATCTTGCCATAACAAGATGAATGAGATGTTTTATCGAGACTAAGTGAGCGTCAATGAGTTTGTTCACTGACATTTACCAACTCTCTAACAAGCTGTCTAAAAACACTGAGCTACTCATGACGACGTTGCAACAAAACTAATTGATGGCAGAACTGCAAGACTGGTTTTAATTAAAAGTCTAATTATTAATTCTCTATTTAAATGTTTCTTCTTCTTCTTACTCTGGGTATTGTGTCAATCATAAAATGAGCATTGATTTCAATTATTCATATAGAGCAGATGTCTGTTTTGTGCATTCGACGGCACAGCGTAGCTATTTGCAAGGTTTACCCGCAAAAACGATCGGAATGTACTTGCAATATTACTGTAATTAAGTTATGTAATGTTGTATAATATTGGAGTTCAAATTACGCCTCATACGAAGCACAGAAATAGTTTGGATGTCCCTATATTGTGTTCCAAAATGATTGATTGTTTATAAATATTCGTTAAAATTAAATTTAGAAAAAATTGGCAGACCCGGCACCTCCACCAAATCAGTAAATATTCTTTATTAATTTTAATATATGCGATGCGATATTGTATAATATTGAATTAAGTTCATATTACTTGTCGCCTCATAAGAAGCAAGGAAGAAGTTTGGATGTCCATATAATGTGTTTCAAAATGATTGATTATTTATAAATATCCGTTAAAATAAAATTTAGAAAAATTGGCAGACCCGGCACCTCCACCAAATCAATACATATTATTTATTAATTTTAATATATGCAATGCGATATTGTATAACATTGAATGAAGTTCATATCACTACTACTACCATATCACGTGCTCCAATATTATTGTGAATTTACATTTATCCGTTAAAATCACATTTAGAAAAACTCAAGTTAAAATATTATTGTTTATCTATAAATATTCAAAAGTTATTATTCATTTTTATGTCACATGTATATTTGTAATTTTATTATATATTCTTAAAAATATATATAAGCACATACAAACTGTTTTATTGTCTTGTAGGAGTCGACAAGTATAGTAAACTCAATCAAATATTATACAATTTAACAAAGTATAATATATTGCTATTAAGTCCGATCGTTGTTTGGAACATTTAGACCAATTGATCGAAATATTTCATCGTGTGCATTTTACACAGACTCGCACAAAACAATTACACGCATACTGAGCTATATCCATGCCAAAGCTTACGTCTGGTGACAACGAAATAAGAAATAGAACCAAATCGACTTGTACTTCTGATGTTCATTTATTGATGAGAACAACGAAACTTGTGATATTGTTGAATAATTAACTGCTTAAAGAAACTGTCTAGTCTCAAGGATCTACAGCTTACCCCACCAAAGTATCGACGTCACATTGACGACCCGCTGTTTATAAATTGGTGTCATGACATGAATACACAGTATTAAGAGGAGACAGGCATGCTCACTATACCATATTTAATGTTCTTAATTTTAGTCGCTTAGTTACATTTTTTTACGAAATTATGTAGTAATTTAATTGGAATGCTCCTATCGTCTCTGGAAAATGATTATAGGAATTTTCTTGAATTTTTAATTAAACATCGGTAAAAAATGTAAAATAAGAATAAAAATAAACCGTATTTTCTGACAGGTTTGCGATGAATGTTGGCAATATGCTATGTTAAGACGTACATTTATCTATTATTGACAACTGCACAAATTTATGTTCACATGTAATGGTATATGGCTGCAGGAATAGGAGAATAGGAATGGGCACTGAGCATTAAAACAGTCACATTCTAAAACACAGAAATCGCTCGAATTCCATAAATGAACTGATTGAAATTGTCAAATTAGACACATTTGCTCCTTCTTGCAAGACAAAACTTTGAAAGGTCAATTTTAACTTTTAGAATCGTTGTGATGTGCAAAGTAACTTAATCCAACGTGCTTCTGTTTCAGCTGTCGCAGCACGCATGGGAGTTGGGCGGCCCACCCCCCGTCGCCAACAAGTCCCGTGCGATGGTGCCCCATGCGGCTTCTCTGGACGCCATCTCTCGGCGTCGCCCTCCACCCGAACCCACACTCTCCATCGCGCGTGTGCCACACCCGCAGAACGCGCTTCTCATGCGTAAGTCTAGACTGTACTCCCTTATGCCCAGAACTTACTCTCTCATGCATCAGTCTAGATCGTTACTCTCTCATGCGTCAGTCTAGACCGTACTCTCTCATGCGTCAGTGTACACCGTACTCTCATGCGTAAGTCTAGACTGTACTCTCTCATGCCCAGAACTTACTCTCTCATGCGTAAGTCTAGACCGTACTCCCTCATGCCCAGAACTTACGCTCTCATGCGTAAGTCTAAATTGTACTCTCTCATGCGTAAGTCTAGATCGTACTCTCTCATGCGTCAGTGTACACCGTACTCTCTCATGCGGAAGTCTGACGAAGAGACATATTAAGACATATTATACAGATAGCTTAAAAACTTCATCTACAGCAATTCTGAGAGAAATGTACATTACACGTTATGATTCGCTTGCGTCTCAGATTGCTAGCTTGCTTTTCACTGGTCTCCCTGACTCGTCTCTGTATTGACTAAGCGAGAAAGACAACTCCCTATGGCCTTATAGGTATCGCGTTCATTAAGTAATGACGTGGATAGCTACATTTTTCCCTTCGAGACTCGGTAAAATAAAAATGGTAAAGAAAGAAAGATGCCACTACACTTTAAAACAAATGAAACACGAGTTATTCTGTGTGCCTCCAGTGACATCAACATGTTACAGAAGTTATTGTTGGAATCCATATTAAATGTAGAAGTAAACGGGAACGGACTCGATATTTAATAAATCCCCTGAGGCTCTTTGACAACTCAGTAAATAGAAAAAGACATGCTTAGATCGATAGTCTTGACATTTTTGCGTGTCAGTGAAGTAACTGTAAGTCATGAGTTCTGTTTTAAAAATCGAAACCGTCAATTTACTAGGTGTTACAAGTTGTCGCTGTCGATCGACAATTGTTGCACGAGTAAATAGACCCCCTGGGTCTCAAACGTCAAGCTAATATCGTCGGTAGTTGATACGTAACTAATTACATCATGTTTCAGTAATAATCGTTGTGGAATCAAATGTTACAAGCATGTAAGTGCAGTGATGGCATGTTTCTTTTAAAAAATCATATTTTACTCGCCACATCAAGTAGATATTTCAGGGTTGGGTACGGGAGTACCCATTAGAGCAAAGCCTACTGTTATTATACTACGTTTCTTCCTGCATTGACCACTCTTTGGGGGAAGTGCCAGGTTTATAGTTATCCCATTTTGGGTATAACTTGCTTCGCTCCCTGACTCCCCGGAAAAGTGAAACATATAGATCAGCTTTGCTCCCTAACATATATATTTCACCAGATATGTTCATTTTCTTACATCATTACGGTTTAATTGTTCCACAATATTATTTTCTTCCACGAGGACATAGTCATATGTTAGACATTGTTCAAAATAAACTGTAAAGCTTGCAAAAAGATTTGGAGGATTCGGTTTCTATTAACGTCACTGGAAATTCAACTTGAAATTTACTCTAAGATATTCTATCAAGCATTGCGTTTAGACATTCCCGAAACAGTCCACGCTAGTAAATCCACTGCACTTTGTATCTTGACGTTGGACATTTTCAGACGACTGAAGGCTATGTCCCTTCCATTTAGCATAACAAAGTTCTTTGTTCTAAATAAATCGAGTTTAAAACTCCTTTTTCGAAAAACACAATGCTCTTACATATTGACGTCGGGTGGTTGAGAAAACAATTAATTCCATGCGATGACGTCAAACCTCTAAGCTGAGAAAACAACATCAATCTTGAGGGAAGAAAAACAATATTTAAATGTTTCATCCAAACCACTAAGATATTTTACTCGTTCACAATTCTAAAGTGTACCAAAGATATTATGAGTTGGGTTTTGATGAATACATTCGAATAGTTATCACGAAATGTCGGTATAGATAAGGCTGATTTTAGAACAGATTACTGGATAGAAGTAACCTGATTAATGGTATCGATGCGTTCTACACTAAATCTCAGTAACAATAAACTTCAACTCTTGTATTAAAGATTAATACATACATTTAAAACCAAAATACATATTCAGATACCGCATGTGGTGCTTATTAAAGACGTAAAACAAATAGCGAGAGATTTCTCAAAACAACGAAGTTGCAATCGTTTACTTAAAGTCCACGGTAACTGAAGTATGTGGTAGCCCTATGTGTTTGTTTACACGTTTTGCTTTAAAATGTTGAGGTAACTTCTAAATAGTAATGCGTTTTGCACATTTGTGAACGTGACTGCTTACCGAATAACCGCCATAGATGTAATCATTGGGATTTAATTCTAAAACCACAGTGTATTTAATTAAGTACAGCCTGGCAGTTCTCGATAATATTTCAGTATCTAATTAAGAATTCCAATTATACAACGGGACCCATATATAACACAATATAGAGTATTGGAGTTGGGTATGATTACTCTACAAAATGTTCTGTATTGTGGAGGTAGTTCGTACTATTGAAACATACATCTCTTGACATTGTTGCTTCAGAATCGTGAAGTAGTGAAGTAGTGGTGACCAAAGACTTGGATATGATTGAAACCAAGTTAATTATGCGTCTCAATGGGTCTCGCTGCATTTGATGTGTTTGCACTCTATGAATCAATTAGTCAGTCATAATGTCACCTAAAGCAAACAATTATATAATGTGCTTTATGATCTATAATATAGTTCAGCGGAGCCGAGAGGTTAACATTGACCGATACAATTTCCTGTCTGAGTAGCACTGACGGCGCGCACACATTCGAGAATGGGTATTTAGAGAGAAAGTTAGCCGCTAGTCGATATTTGGGAGTAAACACTTCTTTTCATGGAAGTTGTGTAGGAATCCAATCACTTAACTAAGAGACTCACTTCATCCCGACAATAAACTATCTCTTGCGCTGTCTATATTGCGTAACGTTAGAGTCGCTTGTGCGTAACATGCGAGATTCGGAGTACGCCGCTTCAATTCCCGCCAATGGCAATCCTGCTGACAGGTTTCCCCAGGGTTTTCTTAAGTCGTTTAGTCAACAATGCGAATGCAAGAGAGAGGATCTTCTTTAATATCCCTTGGGCAATTCCTTCACAACAATAACATCTTAAAGATGGGCACGAATTCTACCGTCAGATTCTCTTCGAGTTTTTTCTAGATTGTACACTCCATCATTTCAATAACATTATCCTTCAAAAAAAAAATCGTGCAAGACCCGGCACCGACACCAACTCTATAGGCGTTTTTATTTTTGTTCTACCGTGCACAATAATAATTGCAATAATTGTAACATACAACTCCAATCTCCCAAAAGAGGCGTTTACTTCATTTGACTAACGTTTAAGATTTTAATTTCCCTGTTGCTGATACTATATCAATAATTTATTTCTTATCTTGGTTAATTTATTATACCAACATATTTATACAACATAAAAAGGACTTATGGAAGAAATTCATTCAGAACGAAAACATAATATAATTGAATAGCGATGTATAAAAATGAGATTTATTATTCTTATAAAGTAGTTGCTAGTGAATAAATGCGTTCTGAGTAAAAAAATAAGCACCGAATTTTTTGTATAAAACATGACACACGAAAATAACACTCTTAGAGTGACTCTCTACAACCCAAAAGCAGCATATAATTAAATATGAATGGTATATAATTTTATAAATAAAATTATTATTGCAATTTTACGACCTGTAGTCAAAGCATAAGATATGTAGTTTTTTATGAACCCCACATGAATTGAAGAACCAAAACTTACGAGAAACACAATTGTAACACATCGACCAAGAACGATGATCCATTTCCAGTTTCAACACACTTCTTGCCGCCTAAAATGAACACTAAAGTCAACTAGTCATTCAAGATTTCCATACCATTTCGCGTCAGATACATTCCAATATTCACAGTTAAGATATCTTTGTAATGTTATCATTCAATAATAATTAAGAAAATGTAGAAAGTTAAATTGAGATTCTTTATACATAGCAAAACTACGTTGTTAATTTTACACGCCGGACCCGGCACCTCCACCAAATCATAAACTTTTATTTATTTTAATATATGCGATGATGCAAAGCTTACTCGTGATTTCAAGTACCTATGAAATATTAACGACTAATTAATAAATAATTATAAATAGCTAAATGGCAGACCCGGCACCTCCACCAAATTTTGAATTTTTATTTATTTTAATAAATGCGATGATGCAAAGAGAAAACTCTTGTTTTTATGAATAAAATATTTACAAGTTCTAAATAAATAATGATACTAGTTAGATGGCGGACCCGGCATTTTCACTAAAGCATTAATGAAAACGTATTTTTATGTATGCGATGACGCAAATAGCCTTACCCTGATTTCATTTTTTTAATTTGGTAGACCCGGCACCTCCACCAAGCCATTGATTAATATTAATTAATTTTGGAAAAGTATTAGAAGAAAAAGGAAGAATTTAAGTATCTAGGAAGTATCTTGACAAAAGATGCTAAAGTTAATCGAGAAGTGACAGCTAGGATACAAAAAGCCGAAGGATTTTATCAACTGGTGCGAAAGTTGCATTGGAACGAGCTGTTTCCACAGAGATGTAAAGTTGTTTTTTTATAAAGCATACTTCATACCTATACTTACGTATGGTGCAGTAACCTGGACAGTTGGAGCAAAGGAAGAGAGTCAGTTGGAAGCAGCAGAGATTAAGTTTTTAAGGAGTATCAATGGGGCTACAAACTGGACAGGATTAGAAGCTTGATTGATTGAATATTGCTTAACGTCTCATATTTATGCACTTTGGCTAATCGAGACGATGAGTGGTGATAGATGAGGATGAAGTATGAACAGAAGGGAGGAGGGAAACCCGGTACCGGCACGTAGCCTACTCCTTTCGAAAAGTACCAAGGGGACCAACGGCTTAACGTCCCATCCGACAGGACGGTGTAACTTTGACAGTCATATAGATTCCTCCACTAACCCGGACTGCCGAGCAGACGTCAAGGAGAACGAAGCCGTTACACTAGCTTTCGAACCCTCCATCTGCTCTCACCAGCGGTATACGTGAGTTTCAGGGTAGAGCGGTCACCCACTCTAACCCTGACCACGCCTGATTCTGCTTAACTTAGGATTAGAAGCGACGTTATAAGAAAAGAATTAGGTCTGGAGAAATTGAGGTTTAAATTAGGACGGGAACGTTTAAGATGTTGGGCATATGAAGAGGATAAAAATGGATAGGATCCCAAGACGAGACTTTGAAGCAGAGGATGAAGTTAAAAAAAAGTAGGAAGACCGAGAGAAAGATGGGGAAGATTGATCGAAGGAGACGTTGTAGAGCGAGGTGAATCGTGGAACTAGGTGATGGAATTGAAGCTGTGGGAGGACAGGAAAGAGTGGGGAAAATTGGTGGAGAAGCTGATGCAGGATGAAGACGACGATGAAGATGTTGATGATGAAGAAACGCTGAGCCAGGCAATCTCGGCAAATAATTGTTTCGTGCCCTAGATATCGGTGTGAAGAACACCACTCAACCTGACGTTGTTGGAATTGAGTTTTGATTATTATTATTATTATTATTATTATTATTATTATTATTATTATTATTATTATTATTATTATTATTATTATTATTATTATTATTATTATTATTTATAACGTGCGATGATGCAAATAGCTTACTAGAGATTTTACGTGAGAAATATTTAGACATAAAAAGAACAAAATAAAACAAAACAAGACGGCGAGTATCGTAGTGATTTGTTGTATCATACTTTACATACTCTACCGTGATGTATTTCCCTGTTCATTCCAGGATTAAGGAAAACTTTTAGTAGATCGAAGATGAAATAAAAGGGAATATAAAAATCCACGTACTCTTCAATATAATTGGGAAACTTCCGTTTATTCGGTAAACACATAGATTTACTGTTTATATTACTGATCTTAGTCAGATGATAATGAACAAGATTGTTTTTAAATTAATTTTTAAGCACAATATCTGAAGGAAGCAAAGTCGACTCTAATAATCTCCAGAATTCCTTTGGCATCTGGCCAAGGACCAATATTATATCGAATTCCATGCTGGTACATAATACAAACTAATAATTTTAAAACACGTGTCTTTAGAGGCTCGTACGGTTGCAGTAACTGGAGAAGATCACCATATGAAACTTGAGAAATTTTGAGTTTAGTTAATCGTTGTGTAGAATAGTGTGATCACACGGAGACTTTCCACCCAACCAACACTAGAAGATAATTACAAAAACAAATTTCCCAAGAAAATACAATGCACATTCTTATTTAGTATCCCGAATATAAAATACTTACACAATACACAAAGATGTGTTAGACAAAACATTTTTTTGTCAATATTTATCTTAATTGCAGTATTTCATGATGCAGCCGATTGCCATGCTAGTTCTTGGCCAAATTCAAAACCTTCAAATGGTAGTTATTGAGTGGTGCAGTATTCGTTATCTCTTTAAATAAACATTAAATCAATTCCGCTTAAGAGGACCCTGTACCAGTAGATAATGTCTCAAACTTGAAAAGGTGCGAAGGTTTCTCGTTTACACTTTCCCTAAAATTGATTGTAGATTTAAAAAAAATGTAGTTCCTGCTTTGGATTATGTCAAAAAAACAAATCATCGATTTACGTCTAGTCCTACATTTTGCGATTGGACTCCTATAACTTTTAAAAAGAAGTAAGCGAGAGGCCTACAATTATCAGTTTTTAGGAAGGGAGGCTTCCCTATAAACACCTTAACTTTTGTCTATTTATCCGTCCGTTTGTCTGTATACGTATCACGTATCACGTATCACGATACATACCGAACAAGACCTCCGATATTAATATGCGTTTTTACTGTAATTGACCTTCTACAAGGTCAATATGAATGTTTTTGTGTCCCTGGGTGTCAGGGGCGTGGAGGCAAGCACCTTCCAAATTTTAGTTGTAAATACCCATCTCCTTCACCGAAAACTAAAATTAATCAATGGAAATGAAGGTTTTATTTCACTATTGTATTCTTCTTCGACGATATGTTGCTTAAGTTGCGGATATGGGAGTACTCCCATATCCGAGCTTGTTAAAAATGTATTTCATAGTGACTGTATAAAATGCATACTGCCGTGAAATGCCTCACACCCCTCTTAATGACAAGTCAAGAGTAAAAATATGGTATTATTTTTGTTCCAGCTGGCCCAGATGCCCCGTTTCGGCCGTTCCCAAACGCTGCATCTGAGTCGGACCTCCAGCGCTATCGAACAGCAGCCTACAACTGGGACAGAGGCAGTCGCAAGTCACCGTCTTTGAGTAATATGCCCTCAGACAGCCTACGGCTTAAGGTAAGAGACTATTTTCTCAACGAGTTTTTGGAACATTAAATCCAAAAACATTACACATGTATCTCCCCACTATTTCATAAGAACATAACAAATCAGCCCAATACTTTCATTTTGAGATTCATTTATTCGCCTCTTTTATAGATCTTGCGTTATCCAGATTATATATTTATTGGACATACCCATATGGCCTAGAGAATGTATAAAGATACCAACAAATTTTACAGTTTGGTAAAATAATATAAAATGTTCTTCTATTTATTTTTCGAAAACAATAAACTCTTCTCCTACTTCAATGATATTTGTGATTAGTTATCTAGAATTGATATTGTTAAGGTTATATAGACAGACATAGATAGCAACAGCATTATTAGTGTGTATTTCCCCCGTCGTCACCCTTCACAACCTCTGTCAATTAAGTTTATTGTGGTCTTTGTCATGTAGTAAAAGGAGAACAGCACTTCTCATCAGTTTCCAGACCAATAGTATTTTCTATTTAAACAGTTGTCCAATCTGTCAAAAGGTCAATTCTACAAAACAAACATTCTACTTCGCTTCTACTGCGAACGTTGACATTATATAGCGTTCAAGGGGGTCTATTTACTAACTCGTGGGGCAATAGTCGATCAACTGCGACAACTTTGTAAGTACAACGCTTGTGATAACTTGTCAATCGACAGCGAAAACTTATTGGATGAGCGTAGCGAGCGAAGCGAAGATTCCACTTCACTACACTGGAGAAAAAAATCCGGAATGTTTTTTTTGTCTTTCTGTAGGCCTATGTATTATTGTGTATTTGTTAACACGATTCCGGCTAAACCGATACTCCAAATTACGATGAAATTTTGTGGAGGCCTTCGAAATCTCTGAACTTAGAACTGCCACGTTTTTGAGCGCAATAGAAAAATTATTTCTTATTAAAATCGCAATTTTACGATTTTTTTAAAAAAACTTCGACTTATAACACCTACATGCTTTATCCGATTATAATGATTTTTTCACAGAACCTTAATTTTATGAATTAATATATTCGTATGAAATTTGAGCGTAATCAAAAAATTATAAATCACGGAAATCACAATTTTACGCTTTTTTCGGTAAAAAAAAACGCTCATCCAACAACGCGCCTGAAAAAGCGTTTGCAAAGCTTTCTAGTTAAATAGAACCATAGGCCTAACATTTAAGTCACTAGCACGCAGAAATGCGAAGAATACCAAACAAAGCATGATATTCTATTTACAGTTGTCGCTGTCGATCGACAACTTTCACTTAAGTAAGTAAATAGGCCCCAGCTCTTCCAACATAAATCCCAATTCAGACAACAATAGCTATTTCTACAAATCCAGCGGTATGTCATGAGTCTTATTAAACACTAATTTAAACAGAAAAGATTTCAGTGCGCCTTCCTATCACCGATGCGCCCTTACACTTTTACATCTGTGTTGTCTGAACGTGATTCTTGTAATTGTACCCAAGAATTGAACAATTGAATTCTTTCAAATCTGAGGACGTAATTCATGTAATATATTATTATCTTTCAAACCGAGACGGAGCCCTCAAAATGGTACAAAAGCACACTAAAACAATTTCATTTTACCCCCTGAGTTCTTATAATATACACCTAGGTCAGTCTCTCCCATTTATACTTAAATTCTTGGCCAACCTTTAGTGAGATATCAAAATTGGGTCAAGTCGCAAAACATTTTTATGAACACATATTTTTAATGGATTGACATCTATCGACTCTTTCAAGTAATTAATATTAAAAACGTTTCTTTCACAATTATTATTAACCTTAAAATCTACCTCTTGTTCTTTTTTTTACGCATTGAATTGGACTTAAATTTCACTTCCTCTTACCTTCTTTACGTCAGTCAATCTTCAGCACAAACATATTCATATAAACATACCTCACTTTATGTGACACCACCTCACATTTATAGCTCCACTCGTAACAGGGCCAGAGTTGAGAGATATATCCTGTGAACAATTCTCAGAAGGGCCTTTCGTATATTCTAATTAATGATAATATTAATGTAACCTATTTCATCTTCATTAAAACACACATCAAATACCATATCAGCAAGTAATAATAACACTTATTATACATTCTTATCAGCGGAACACTTTCACAGGTGGGAAATATCAGCATTTCCGTAAAGTTTTTGTCAATAGTAATAAATGCAAAGTTCTTAAGTCACGCTTGATCCAATCTGAAGCAAGGACTCTCTTTCCTAGACACCCACTGTGTAGTAGCTTAGTATAAATAAAATAATACAAGATACCCAATGATAAGAGCTGCGTAATTCGTTATATTTTAGAGCTTTTGTCTCTATGCAATGTTTTTATAATTTTTATTTTTTAATACCGATATCACATTAACAGTCACGAAAACGTGTTTCTAAATTATCAATGACGCAATGACACAAACTTACGCATTCAAAAAAATGTAATTTGTTTTTTATCAATGCTGATTAAGAATAGGTTTATTTACTCTTTTCTAAAAGTGCGTTACCTTAACTAATTCATACTAAAGTCAATGATGTTATTTGAGAATACAAACTTAAAATATATTACATATCATTTTAAACTTATTGACGCAATACTTTAACGGTAATTCAAACATCCCCTTCAAAATTCCATGTGCTCGAATTGATGTTTTTAAATTTCTCCCCATTAACCGAATTCAAGACACCTACAACAAATTATTAGCCATTAATCTAGAAATTGACATCAACCACATGAAACTTCAATTATTTAAAGCAGCTACAATGCCAGTTTATCAACATGACCCATTTATCACTCTTGCCACTTTATCAACTTTTCACCTGTTATGTATTTTATAACCTCATTTTTATAGTACTTGTTCATGTAAATGATTGTTATAACCTAGGCTATTTGTATTGGTTTGAATTGAATTTTTAATTGTTTAGTTTTTGTTACCTACCACTATGTGAGTTAATACCTGTTGTAAGGGATCAATAAATATAAATAAATATCTAATCTATACAAAATAACGCTACCTATTCATAAATATGGTCGGGCTAAATCTATCGTAAGAATGGTAGTATTATTCAATAATGTTATCTTTGTTGGTGCAGATATATTATTTGTACAACATTGCCAATTATAAATGGCTCCTAAATTATTAAAATCGAAAATACGATTTAAGAAATATATATTTTATTTTGCCTAATACAATCAAGGGCAACTGTTTAACAAAAAAGCATTTATTAACAACTTGTTGTTATATATCGGTTCGTGGATGATTTCCCCAATACAAAAAACCTGGTGTTGTTTAATTAAGAATCACGGGCAAGATTTGTGTGGGGGGATAAATCCCTTAGCAACACTAGCATATTAACATCTCTGGTACAAAAAAAATGTTTTATTGAACCAAAGTTGTGTGATGCGTGTATATTACTTTAAAACTTGTATTTATAGCAATTTGTTTGTAGGTACTTCATTGTTTTAATAACGACAAATCTTGTGAACGGATTTAATAGCGTCATATTGTTATGTGTGATAGTTCTTCGTAAAAAAATAATTTATGTGTAGCGAATGAAATATGAACTCGGGAACGAAATGTGTAAATACATCTCTGTTTTAACATCTCCATCATTTCAAATTCATTTTAAGATCTCTTTCTTAGCTTATTTTCAGTCCCCAACCTTTACGGAAACTTCCGTTTCGCTTCTTCTTAATAATTATTGACCTTTTTTTAAATTAATCTTGATAATTTAAGCGTTATAACTATAGCTTTAACTTTGAGAGAATGTTTTTAAAAACTTCAATTGTTTAAGAAACGCAAAATTATCCTAATAAAAACACATCCAACCCAAAGTTAAGCACAATAGCTCTGGATTATTTTTAAAATATTCAAGATAAGGTTTATAGTTGTCAAATATTCACCTTTGTTCTATTAAGATGGTATGTGCTCTCACAGGTGCTTAGCATAGCAGCTGTGCATTTATGCATAAGGATATAAGGAGGGCAAACTTTTAACTTAAATTTCTAAACTTCGTCATTGCATTAAAATTATGACAGAACTTTAGATAACATTCCTTAAATTCTTGCACACATGAACAGCTAGTGCACATTCGCAAAAGAAGACTGTTAACCGATTGTCAAACACCTAAGTTAGAATTTCAACTTTAAGTTTGTTTGTATCACCTGCATTCTTTCTCAACTCTACTATACAACGTTCATTGTTTTCTGAGAAATTTATTCAAGCATAATGCGTAGTGCAAAACAGTTTAAATTAAAAATGTCTCAACATGTTTCCCAAGAAAAATCAATTTCGTTGCTAGTTATTGATAACATAATCTTAAATTGTAAACGCTATTGAGAAATAGATAATACGTAATTGACAACAAAAGCGAGACAGGTATAAAGCAAACATTTTACATATTGACAGCGAGATAGCATCTTCATATGATTTTATTTGTGATCATTGATTAACATAAGATAGCGTACTATGACCATATTATTAGTTTATGGTGCATCACGCAACATTTACTAATTCCGTATTCCAAACTGTTCACTTTAACTGTATCTTGCCAGCTACAAAAATCCTTGATAAAAAGTTTCTAAAAATCTTTTCAAATAACGCATTTATATAAAAAAAAATATATAACATACACGATCTACGTGAATATTGTACTCTTTGTTACACAATATAGTCCTCCAACAACAAAAACCAACAGCAGCTGGTTTATATCTCCAAGTCAGTTAACAAGTACGGATTGAGGGTCCTATTCACTGTCGAGATTTACTGGCCAGCTAAAACATGCCGGTCACGCATCTGCCACGTTTTTCAGCCTTAGAGGACAACTTGTCTAAATGCATTGAATTATTGGTCGTGTGCTCTTTCACTAATGGTGGATTTCAATAACATTAAGTGGGGCGTGGGTTAAAAAAAACAATTTTAAGAGAAAGGTTTTTCGTTGAATTTCATTTAAGTCTGTAATCAGGAAATAATCGTCTAGGTTAGATCGTCATTGACATTGAAAATGTGTAAACAGTTTTAAAATTGTTTTAGGGGGTTGTAAATGGAAAGTCGCATGATTGGCACAATTCTATCTGCCAGTGAAATGATGTGTCTCAGATTGTTTATCCTCCCAATGTGGTAATTACTAGTTACGCTTGAGTTGAGCTACCTCTGTTGGGTTTATTTTAAACGAACAATCGAAATTATGAGATGCCGGTATATGTCAGTTCTTGCTAAGACCCAAGAACAACAAATAAATAACACGTGTTTGGTGGAGGTGCCGGGTTTAAGCAGAATATTGTCTAGTCTGTCTAGGATGTTGGTACAACAAAATTAATAAATAATGTGTTTTTGGTGGAGGTGCCGGGTCCAAGTAAAACTTTGTAATTCTTTTTTTTAAGTATATTTTTCTCTTGTGTATAGTTTAGTCGGTGTTGACTTTTTGACATAATTTATCTGAAATGGTAAGGTTTCGCTGAAGGCTGTTGGATGTCTAGGATGCTAGTACAACAAATAAATAATACGTGTTTGGTGGAGGTGCCGGGTTTAATCAGAATATTGTCTTATCTGTCTAGGATGCTAGTACAACAAAATTAATAAATAATGTGTTTTTGGTGGAGGTGCCGGGTCCAAGTAAAACTTTGTAATTCTTTTTTTTAAGTATATTTTTCTCTTGTGTATAGTTTAGTCGGTGTTGACTTTTTGACATAATTTATCTGAAATGGTAAGGTTTCGCTGAAGGCTGTTGGATGTCTAGGATGCTAGTACAACAAATAAATAATACGTGTTTGGTGGAGGTGCCGGGTTTAATCAGAATATTGTCTTATTTGTCTAGGAAGCTAGTACAACAAAATTAATAAATAATGTGTTTTTGGTGGAGGTGCCGGGTCCAAGAAAAACTTTGTAATTCTTTTTTTAAGTATATTTTTCTCTTGTGTATAGTTTAGTCTGTGTTGACTTTTTCACATAATTTATCTGAAATGGTAAGGTTTCGCTTTAGGCTGTTGGATGTCTAGGATGCTAGAACAACAAATAAATAATACATGTTTGGTGGAGGTGCCGGGTTTCAGCAGAATATTGTCTAGTCTGTCTAGGATGCTAGTACAACAAAATTAATAAATAAGTGTGTTTGGTGGAGGTGCCGGGTCCAAGTAAAACTTCGTAATTCTTTTTTTAAAGTATATTTTTCTCTTGTGTATAGTTAAGTCTGTGTTGACTTTTTGACATAACTTATCTGAAATGGTAAGGTTTCGCTTTAGGCTGTTGGATGAGCACATCTATATCAGGAATGAGAAATGCAGGGGTTTATCATATAGAACACTTCCGACCTTTAATTATCATCACCAAAAAATGGAACTTGAGAATTTTTAGAAAGAATTTGTCTTTGTCAGGGAATTTTTATCGTAATTCTAAGATGCTCAATCTGACGAAGGATACGTTAATTTTTATGCCGTAAAGTTGTTTTATATAAACAAGCACATATCCAGACTAAAGTTTCAAATGTTAAAACGTGCTCCAGTCTGCATGTGAAATTCACCGGACCAAACGATTTTTTTAATGGAAGGTTCAGAGTTCCTCCAACCGGCAAAACACAATATCTGCCACACATCCCAGCAACAGTTCAAAGACACTTTGTGCATCTGCTCGCAGATGATTTTAATGAGCTTTTGTATCCGCTCGTCCATTCACATGAATAGAACCTTCACCACAAACAAACAAACAAAATAAAGAGATACATACGAAAGTTTAAACATACACAGACATGGTGAGTTTGCGTGATATATTCCACCGTGACCATGCTTTAGATCTACCCATCCAATTTGATTGTATATTTTAATGTTATTTGGAGTTATACAACTGTTTTCAAACATTCAAAACCATGTCCGTCAGACAATGACTTTGTTTGACATAATGCGGAGAAAGCTGGACAACAGTCAGCCACTTGGGTTTCAAAATGTAAAATACAACTTAAATTATGTGCATAATTTTCCCATGTTTATTATATGTTCAGCAAGAATATGATTATAGGACCATGTTTAAGAAGCCTTTTACCAGTCAACGATTTATAGTTACGGTCTACAATTCTGCGTATGCAGAGTAACGTCAAATCAATGCGTAAAATACAGTTTGTATTCGAACGTGGGTCTTAAAAGTTCAAACGCTTCAGCTGAACACAGAACTTCAAGTAGGTTTAATTGACACACTACGTGCAAAACGTTGTTCAAAAATAAATTATATGGTATTATCAACGTTTTTTTAAAAAAATACAAATTAGAACTCTGAATTGAGAGTTCCTAATTTTTATTTTTTTGTTGGGGACAGCGTTTGGACGTTGCTGAGTCACACAATCATAAACCTCACCTTTGAAGTCTTTGAAGTGACATGTGAAAACCATATGACAACCCTCCTCCCCGCCGCCCCCCGCCCTACATGACATACCATAACGCATCATAATAATATCTAAGTGTGGATTGGTTTTAACTCCGCACTCTCTTTTCTTTTTTAGTTGCAATAATTTTATTTTATGCACTTTCATTACATTGTGAATCTTCCAAGGATTGTTTGTTCGACATACTTATTGTATCGCTTCCGCACGTAACGTTTGATAAAGTCCTTCCGTATTTCCTAATGTAGGTCTCTATAGTTGCCGAATAGAATTATTTACTGAACTTGATATGTTTAGTCGTCGTAGAACGTATTTTCCGCCCCATCATGAAGTATTGATGCATATCGAAAGCAAATCTTAATTCTTTGTAAGCTATGAACGGGCACTATTTAAGTAGAAAAAAGCAAGATGACCGGTGAAGATATGGATATTAGAGATACGTGTAAAGAATTTTTCAGTGTATTATAGCGATTGTAAGCAACTATTTTTTTCCACTTCAAAACTTGTGATGAGTTTTCCTCTATTTTTATTTGAAATATATTTCTTCAATGTTGAATTAATATCAACTGATTTAAATTGTGTAATTTCAAATTATAGATACTAGTAAATATTAAATAAGGTAGGACTGAAAACATTGTTATAAGTAAAAAAAATAGCGCTTTGTAGCATCTATTCACCAACGCGTATTTTCACGTATAAACTAGTTTTTTACAAACTGCAAAATTGTACTTATAATAATTAATATACAGTCGAACAGAAACAAGTCGATGAGAGTACAAAATAAACAACAAAGTAACACAAATCGAAATGAAAAAGAAGAAATAAATCAACAATGTGATTGCTTTTAAAAGTACATTCAAAACTGTTGTGCTATGTCTAAGAACTTAGTGTTTCTAGGAGATGATTCGTTATTCACAATCTATGTGAAGCACTTGAATAAACATTTGTCTCATTAATGCCATCCATTTAATGAATGCATGCATAATAAACACAAGAATCATTTGCTAGAAGTTGGGAGTGTGTTAACTGTAACAAAACTTAAGATGAAGAACCATCGTTTGTTTTCGTTGTCATAACATCATGCAAGCATGCAGTGAAGCACAACTACTCTGAATCTTAGATTTATACTAGACATATAATTATTTCTTCTTGTGGTTATATTCTATCGCGTGTTTTGTAATATTGCGTCATTAATTCGATCCACACGCTCTTGGCAGCTTGCAAATTGTTTGCTCAACTTATGATGCAAATTTTAAAAGAAATGTGTTTCAAGAGAAAGATAGAACAAAATACAAAATATGACGCTACATTACCTAAGAGAATCACCTCGTTTGAAAATCAGTTTTTAAACTAAACAAGATAAAGATAGACGTAATATAAATAAATATATGATACGTTATACACAATAATAGTTTGCAATTGCAAATTAATTAAGTTACTTATGGATAATTAAATTCCTGGTGCAAATTCCTAATGTAGATTACTTATGCAAATTAACGTCAGTCTACCGAATTGGTTTGGTTGAAGAGGAAACGAAGCTACAGTGCAATTCTAAACGGTTTAAACTAGCAGAAGTTCACAGCAAGTATCAGTCTCATCCGTGGAATTAATAGACTTGAAAGTTAACCTTAGATGATTTCGGGTGGTTTGCACGTATTTCCATTATCATATTCAAAGTTTGCTCCGTCTTATTTCGAACTAAGTGAGAAAACTTGGTTATAGAACAAAGGCTCCTGCACTATAGATAGTGGTAGAATGAAATAAGTTCAAGCGGCGGTAAGGAAATCTAATTCTACGGGGAGTCGATTCGTCCCAGGGCAATCTACCATCCTGAATGAAAGATTTTCAAAGATGTTTAGTGAATAAAGTGAATTTGTGTATATTTTTTATTGAGGCCGTGGTTATCCATTTCATTAAATCACATACCAACTGCACGATATAAAGTGAAGATACAAAAACACATTTGAAACCGATAGCTATTTTATTAATACATACTAAAGTTTAATAATATTTAGATAGAATAGATAGATATATTATAGATATTGTATAGATAAGTCACTACTAAGAAACACATATCTAACATATTTTTGACAGGTCATTAAAGTGAACGATTTTTATTTGAAATCAAAATTATTCGTTAGATTACTCTTGTTGTTGTAATATTGAGTGCGTGTTCTTCAAAGTAAAAATATAATTTCTAGCCGAAAGTGTTTTTCAACGCATTCATTTGTTTCAGAGCTCAAACCACGATCTGAGCGCTTCCAAGTTGTTCCAAGGTCAAGTGCATCCACCACATATGGGGGAGAAGGTCACGCAAGTGAGTACAATACACATCTTTATCATGTCTGCAAAGTAATCTTTAATTTCATCACGAAGAGGAACAACCAACAATGATTTGTTTAAAAAAATAATAACCAAACCTGATTTCTTTGTTGTTTTCCGCTGGGTTTTCGTGTAAAGTACTTAAGTCGAGTCGGAACTCCATCCCGTCACTATAACCAGAGTCTAATGAGGGGCTCAGAAAAAAAGTGGACCAACCCTTCGTTTTTTAGTTATGTGCATTTCTGTATTACCAACATTCAAAATATTGAGTTTCAACATGGTCCAATATAACCACAATTTTAGACCAATTCACATATAATTTAACATGCATACATGAGATGAATTTGTTAAGAGGCAAAATAAACCAACCATTTTGAGAGTGTATTTTAGGCTGAAATTATATATTTTATTAAATGACCATTATATTAGTGGTATTTAAGTTCATATGTGATGATCGCAATATGTCACATGCCAAAAAATACAGTTCAAGCTGCATTCAATGAATAACTCTCAACTTAACTCAAATTATCTACAGGAAGGGAAAAGTGTGGGTTTGTCCACATTGGTTCAGAGCCCCTCCTATATACACCTCGGCAATACGTAAACTCAATGGAAGTCCTTACTCTTGTTCTGGCCATAAATGTCAATCATATCCTCGGTAAAGCGTTCAACATCACTCGTAATACACTCAGCTGTTCGGATATTTTATTGCAAAGGATGACGTAAACAACCCTGATTTATTGAAGTGATCAACGTTTACGACCCTATACAAAGATATCGAAAAATATTCCTCTGTTCAATAAATTACAATTGTTGACTTAATGACTAAAAAATCTAAATTATGTAGTGATTGTTCTCTTGACGTGGTTATTTATATTCATATTAGGCAATTACAACAACAATTCACACTCACAATATCCAACAAAATATTCCGTAAGGTAAAAAGCTGTTTCCAATAAAAACCCTTGCAATTCAAATTACAACGTACAATATTAAACTACGTAACCAAATATTCAATTCTAACGCCGTATTTGTCCTCTGTAGTCTCAGCCAATTATATCTTATTTGATTGGTAATTCAAAACGCCAGTGGTACGTTCTCTCATTCATTAGTAGACCTCTCGACATCCTACACCCTATCTCCTGTTTGAGGCAACCGCTACTAATTACAAACACCATTCGTGTAATGTTTCCGAATAAAATTCGTAATTGAACAATCCCTCTTTAGTCATCACGTGTCATACTTCACTCGCGTTAGCAATTACCTCCCTACTCTACGGTTTCATTGCGCTCGTCAATTGAACAACAATCCGGCCGCGCCACTCAGCCAATCAAGTAAGTGACACAAACCGTCAGTACCCGTCTACTTCATATCAACGAGAATACTTCAACATGTCTGTTCGACACAGCCTCGCTTATTTCTCTGTGTGCGTCTACCAGCAACTTTTGTCTCATTCCATTCTAACAATTACCATGCGAACACAAAGTGGTACATGTGCAATCCCATTACAATGTATTGATGGAGTCAATGATATTTATTAACAGCTATAGTAGGCTAGATCCACAGTCTTAAATACGTCCGTACAGGAAATAGCGTACCAAATTGAAGCGTCAATCTGACCTATTCAAGATGGAGATTGGGCGTTTCAATTTATGATTGGCATTATGTTTTAGATGCGATTAAGTATTTTTTTGGATTGTTTTGATATGGTTTTAGCTTGTGCAGCATGGGAATGCACAAACGGAATCAATAAGAAGTTATTGCATAACGGAATTTAGTAATCATTTGGTGTTATTGACTAATATGCTCACCTGTCAACCTGACCGCCATCTTGAAAAATATTTGGGCTACAAATCGTTACAACCTACTTTAACATAGAAAGTGACCTATTCAAGATGGCTTCTAATTGACACGCCAGGACCAATGACTGGGGATCTAGCCTACTATAGATGTGAAATATCATTGGATAGAGTACTCTCAGAGTTTCTTTCTTCCCCATGTCTCATTCTTAACATTGTTCGTTTTACACGGTTAATTCATTTAAAATGCATTTGTATACTCACAAAAACTACACGTACACTTTGTCTAAAGAATTATTGAGCATACTTTAGCTAAACGTAAAACAGGAAATTCATAACAAGCGACGCTAAACCGTATAAGAATCATTTTTTTCCCGTCCTTCTTCGTGAGTTTGCGTAACGTCTCACGATAAAAACCAAACATAACATCCGGTTGACATGTGGTTATTCTTGTTGACGTTTACCTTCAACAAGGATGATGCAGACCGTTTTTGGTGACCCTTCGTGACAGAGAGGGCGGGGTTTGCCCTACCTTAAGAGGGTGATTTCGATAAACCCGGCACCTCCACCAAAAATATTAACCAGATAAAATGTTGTTTTTGAAAATCATAAATAACTTTTTCTCTCTAAATTTGGGACCCCCAAGCTCGTGCTTTAGCTGGTATTCATGCTAGTCAATCATATATAAGAATAGTATCCTGTATTTGAAAAGAACACATCAGATTGATTTCGCCTTATTTATTTCAATTATTTACTTGACCAATAAATTAAATACGGGGGGCTTTGTGTAGGATTATATGTATAATATTGTAACCACTGGATGGAAACGAGTGTTTTAACTATCAGAAGAGGAAGATAAAATGACTTACTCATAGAGAAACCGATGGTCCAGAATTTCATTCACAGATCATCAAGGCAAACACAATCGTCAATTTCCGTGCCTAATCGAGATTACACGTCGACAAGTCAATTGATTGTCGGTTTGTGGAGAGGACATTACAACATACGTGCTGTTTACTCTAACGTGCCGAACAATGAAGCCGTTATGATCGTTTATATCGATTCCATTGTGTCTAGACTAATTTGACAATAATTAGATCGTAACAAGTTTGCCTATAAACTATCCAAATTAAATCATACACCATACTTGAAAACAAAACGAGATGTTTGGTTGCTATACATTTGTAATATAACATGTTGCAATGCAAACATACTAATAGGAATTAAGTGAAGTTCCCCTATATGTATCACTTTTCTTTCCGTCCGTCTGTGCGTGTGTCACGTCTCACGATAAAAGACGAACACGACCTCCGATTGACATGCCGTTTTATTTTGGCATTGCCCTTGAAATGGGTGCAGAGATAGAATATGTTTGGTGACCCTGGGGGTCAGGGGGCGTGGCGAGCATTTTTATAGGGGCATTTTTAATGCCTGCAATTCCACCAATGGATTTCAATGCACGATTAGATTTTATTTCTGTACTTCTTCGACAATCTGGTTATTAATTAGCTTCGCCCCCTATTTTGGATACTCCCGTACCCTTGCATAAGTCAAGAATTATTTAGTATGTGTATGAAATTAAAATGAAAATTGATTAAAGTTTGATTGTAACGAAAATTATTTCTGCTTCCATTTATTATTGAATCGAAATCATTTTTCATCAGCATATATCTAGATGTTATTATAGATCCACATTCTACACGGGTATTTTATTATCTTTCATACAATAGTGGGGTAGTAAAATCAGACCAAAGAGTGGAGAACAATGCCAGGCACTAACTTACAGCACAAGAGAGTATTACTACTTCCTGTCATTTCCGCTCTCGACGAGATAACTAGTCCGATGGTGCTAAACGTTCACAATGCCGATCTGACCTACTGACATCGTGTCTGGAATTGCATTTTCACCGTCAAACTGCAAACGTTCACTAGAATACGCTCGTTGTATTAGGTAACATCGCAGTATAAAATAAAATATGGAATATCTGTTTATCAGTGCAAACCTCCTCTATATGTATCACTTTTGTGCCCGACCATGTGTGTGTGTCACGGCTGACGATAAAAACAGAACATGACCACCGATTGATATGCGTTTTTTTATTACAAGGATGATGCAGAATGTTTTTGGTGACCATGGGAGTCAGGGGATGGGGCTCTCCTTAATAATAATTTTTTTTTTCTATACCCGGCACCTCCACCATAAGACATTAACGAATAATGAGGCTTAATTTGTTTACTTGGTCAATCTGCTAATAAAGTACGATTGCGTCGGGGCCTACAGGGTAGGCTTAGTCGCTTTGATTTACTGTCCCCCACTGAAAATCAGTTATATAACTGAGTGGGTAGACTATAATTTTATATGAAATATTATGATAGAGTGGTGTTAAGATAATTTATGAAGCATTAGATAGTACTGTGTAAATTTTTCAACCCCTAAAACAGTGTAACTTTGATTTGTTAAAAGTTTGTTGTCCCAAAGAAACTGATTAGGGGACTGTGGTACGTGTTGACGTCCATACGATGCCCTATGTAAGTAAGTGGTTGTACCCCATAACGATGCCCTGTGTAAGTGGTTGTACCCCATAACGATGCCCTGTGTAAGTGGATGTACCCCATAACGATGAGCGCTTTAGGGATTACCATATAGAATCTGAATGTTTATCCCCATGATTTTAATGTTGTTCCGAAAATCAGTAAGTGGTTGACCCAAAAGCCTAGGTAGATGAGTTGTACCCCTAATGTATCCCTTTAGCCCACATAATTCTCCCTGGATAAATGCTTTACATCTGCCGGTAAGTGGTTGTCCATCTGCGATATTTCATATCCAGGAAGTTTGTAATACTCCTGTGTAAATTACCCCAAAGGCTTTTGTCAATGTTTACTTCATAAAATCTCTTATAAATGGTTTTCCATAAACATGCTGGTAGTGGTGTACCCCTAACATGCCCGTGTCAATTGTTTTCCATAACGATCCAGAATGTTGTAACCATTCAATGCCATGTGTAATCCGTGTACCTACGATGCCTTGTAAGACATATGACGGCCTGCGCACGTGGTGACTCGAATACGACGTGTGGTCCGACGAGTGTAATGTGATTACCCATCGTGAGCGTTGCGATTACATATTTATGAATCTGGGTGTTATCTATAAATTTTAATGATTGTTCGAAAATTAGTAATTATTGATCAAAAAGCTAGCTAGCTACTGAAGTGTGTATAATGTCATCACTTTAGCTCCAGCATATTTCTCCCTGCGGATACAATCTAAATTAGTTTGGCGGGAGTTCAGGTGTCTTCTGCAGATATTTCATATCAAGAAACTTTTGTAATTTCCTCGCGTACAATTAACACCAACAAAGGCTTTTTCAATTTATTTCATTAAGAATCTCTTCATAAAAACTGTCTTTCAATTAAAATCTATCGCACCTTACATCTCAGATTCTATTCGTGTCAACTACAATCCAAAAAGTTGAATCAATTCTAATCGGCAAGTGATAATCAACTGACTACGTCTGCACTTGAGATCAATATGGCGGCGCTGCGCACGTGCGGCGACGTCGGGAACTACCGACTTGTGCTCGGGAGTCCGAGCCGAGTTGCAACTCTCTGCAGTTGATCTACATCACCCGTCGACGTCGGATCGGTCGTCACACCACACGGCGACTAGTTTCAGTGACTATGCAAACCACGGGTGACACTTCGTAGCGTATTTTTCTTCGTATACGCGAAGTTTTCGGGAGAGTGGACGTTTATTGTGCGAACATTTTTTTGAATTCTTAACACATATCAAATACTACTTATTATGTACATAATTGATCTAGAGTGGGTATTTACAACACCTTTATTAGTGTTTACATTATTTGCATGAACTAACCCTGGTATAAGAGTTTTAATGTGGGGAAATGTTTGGACTCAAATTTAGTAAATAACAGTACAACCGGGTTGTACAATTTACCTTGCAAATTAATTAAGCCAAATCGTTACAGAAAGTTGTGTTCTTCTCACTTTCAAGTTTCGTTACATTTCTAATATTTAAAAAACAAATTATACAAATTCCAGATTATAGGCATGTAAACATCTAATAGTTTTAATTCGTCAGTACTACTTTTAAAGATTCTTTTAAGTGTATCTTAGTGCGATGAGTTAGATCGCTGCAGTGTGTCCTAGGGCTTCCCGAGCGCCTCGTAGTCATACGGGGGTTGGTTATAGCAGGCGTGCAGGGCCCACACGCATACGCACACGCACCCCGGAATCCCACAAGCCGCCCGCTTCTAGCCGGTCAAAAACCAATAAACCACAAACAAACTTCACCCCCGTATTTCCCTCGTGGTTTTCATACATTTGAATAGAGTTAAAGAAAACTAGAGGATCTATTTCTTTTAAAATAGAAATATTTTAGCATGACCTGAATACATTCCCAGAGCACGCTATTAAAATATGTTTACATTTTCTTTAGTACTCCACTCTTCGAAACTCAAATAGCGCTTAGCGTGGAAGCGGGTATTATGAACAAGATGTTTACACAAACGAATCGGTAAAACCATCTTTTATTTTAAACTCTTGCGGAAATACTAGCGAATATTAACGGCTGTAAATTTTTATTTCATTTGGCTTGAGTTACATAAAAAAAGAAGTATAAAAGTTTGTTCAACAAGTAAAAAGCGTATAACGGCCTGTGTATTTTAAAGTGTTTTTGTTTGTTTAGTTTTTATCAATTTATGATTACATTGTTTTGGATGGTTCGTATAACGTATTTATAACAATTCCTAACAGCAGACAAGATGTATTGCCTTCGCAGTCGTATGTCTTCAAAGTGGCGTTGGAATAATAATTGGAACATAGCCAAATGACATAGTTATCCTACACACTTCACGCATTCTTAATAAACATGTGCAACGCCGACATTATACGTGATCAAAATTACGTGTGACTGTACAGGGTTATTTCTAAAAACTTCTATAAACGACCAATGATAAATAATGGAATTTAAATATGCAAGTGTGCTGCTCATTAATGTCACAAGAAATTAAAAGTAGGCCCGGAGAGGGTAACTCGGTGACGACGGCTCCCCATTCCCAACTGTTGGGGGGGTCAGTGGAGGCCGCCCCACCCTCCCTCGCAAGAGACATGAGCTTCAAGGAAATGCGTGTGCTCAACAATATTCTTGATGACATCACTAACATGGAGGGAGACAAGAAGGTGGAGATGAAGGAAGTCAAAAGTCAGGGGGAAGAATCCATACAAGGCGAAGATGAAAAACTGCTGGAGCAAGCCACATGGGCGGAGAAGGTATTGCCCGCACCTTCTTTATATAAAGTATCACATAATACTTTAGATTAAAGTTATCCTTCCTCGGTGGCACATACAATTAGGGCGCAGGTCCGAAATGTATGTCTCTACGAGGACGTAGGTTCAAATCCCGCATAAGGAATGTTTTTTTTTTAAATCGTCTTTCATCTTCATCTTCATCTATCACAACTCATCGCCTCAAATAGCCTTAGAGAACTAGAAATAATGGAGACATAAGACACGTTTCATCGTCTAGCATATTTCATTTGCCTCACAGCTGCTTACTGTCTCGTCGCGTAAAGAGGGTGCAAGTGGTGCAGGAATTCGGTCTGAATTAGGTTTTGAACACTTGAAATATTAGTTTACATAGCATATCTTTGTTCTATTGACAATGAAAACCACTGTTAGAACATTACAATTCCTCAAGCAGCCGTTCAGGAACGGTTGCAATTTGAATCCTGAATAGATCGTCAATGTAACTAGTCAGTGGATCATCTGTTACCAAGTCACATTGAAACATGAAACATCATTGTAATCTATTTTGGTACTATTATCAATTTTCTAGAATGATCGGTATAGACTAATTTACTACGACAAACTATCTATTATTGAACTTTCCGCTTAATTGTATCCACTAAAAATGAAGTCTGTAAGGTTTTCACAACGTTGTCTGTTGTTTAATCGTGAATGCATTAAAACCATATTGATAAAAAAAAAACATACAATAAATACACCAGACAAGAAACTATTGTATAGATGCTCTAACGATTTTTTTATTACAAAAATTACGCAACTCAAAAAGCAGTTTTTATAAAAATATAATAAATAACATTTAGTTTTAAGAAACTTGGCAACTATATTTTCTTAAGAAAAATCATTTCTGAAAATCGTGATTAATCTTGGGTGGGTTCCAAGATTCCGCCTATCACTCAACAAGCTAGATCAACGAAGATTTCAATCAGCAAGTTATTTTTAGTGTTTTAAGCTGGTAGCATACAGGGATTCGTTTCTTTAATGCACACCGTCTACCATAAGTAAATCAAAGGTGTAGGCTGCACCCACTAGGCCCAGCCCTTCATTTCATTCTGGCCGAGGGTGTACGGAACAACATAATTTACTATGTGTTTCATAAAGATCAGATGATGGATAACATATCCTGAATCACGCATTCTATTTAACCAGGTTTGATGGAATTATTAATGTTTTTTCTCTATGTTTTTCTAATATCTTGTATAAGCTAGAAGAGCGACACAATTATTTTTTTAAATTGTAAAATTATTATTGGCGAAGTTGAAATGGTAAGGGAACAGAATTTCGACCCAGGATTGACTAGAAGTCTGTTGGGATTTTAGTGATTGACGTTTTATGCTTGGTCAGTACAAGAGTAATTTTAGTCATAATCCCAGATTTAAACGTTTACATTTATATTCGTAGATTAACATCTGAAAACCCTTGTTGGCACCAGAACAACCAGCATAATTGTGAAACATTTCTGTTCACCACTTAGTACGAAATATCTTCTACATAACTGATGCCAAACTTTCCGGGAAATAATATGAATGCTGTCCTCTTCCATCTACCCGTACGTCCACCTTACAGTTTAGACTGAAACATATCTAGCTTATGATGAGTTTCTGAATAAAGTGTCAGTTTACTTGAAGAGTTGATCACATCGTAAGATAACACACTAAATAAATAATAATTAATAAATAAATTGTATTTAGAGTCTACCCACTCAGTTATACAACTGATTTTCAGTGGGGGAATATTGGGAATGGCGGAGGTTGCGAATGGGGTTTGAAGCGAAGATGAGAAGAAATGAGGAGGAAGTTGAAGGAAAGTTGCAAAAAGCAAAAAGGAAGTCAGCAAAATCACTTGTTAACAAATTAAAATAAATTATCGTAACAAATTCACGCAAATGTAAGAAGGAATTCGTATTCAAGGAAACATTACTAGAGGGAGAACTTAGGAAACAAATATCAGCACACATGTCAAAACACTTAATTAATGACTCAAATGCGTCATTTTGTTTTAAATTTAAGTGACAAATATGTAATACATTTCATATATCATACTCTTTTTCATATAAAACAAATTATTTGCCGAAATGTTTTATTCTAGATGCTACTTAAAATCAGAACAACCTCCATTCTAAAACATCCACTTCATTTATAATCCCTTACCTGCACACAGAATTGTGAACGATATTAAAAGTTGCTCATTCTTTATTAAATGCCAAAAATTAAGTGAAAATTTTCCGGAAATTTAAGTAATTTGTGTCAACATTTCTACATTATAAAATTTTGTAAAACAACGGGGAATTTTTCAACTTTTATTGTTGCAAGTGACAAATCAAAATTGCAACAAGTCACGGAATGTTTAACAATTGTTCACGAAACATCTTTTAATTTCCTGAGCTATATTTTCGTGGCAAAATAAGACAAACTATGATCATCTCACTGCATGGCTGAACTACTCTTATGTAAATATTTTAGAGGTTTAACCACTCTACTATTATATTGAATTACTTTATTTATTTGAGCCTCTAGAATGAAGTTACTTATTTTTGTTGATCTTATTATGTATGGACCAAAATGATGACCCATTATCCGTTCATTATGTTCAGCTAACGTGAGCACGATTTGTGTGGAATATGGTAAAATTTAAAACAATGTGTTTATTTTGGTTTTATTGTGGTTTGTAATAACTGCAAAATTTTAATTAAAATAGATGGTGCATCACACTAACTTCTGATTGCTTTTTAATCGGGGAGACCAATTAGCTTGTTAATAAAGGGAGTACAGATCTGGGTTAATGTTCCTTTTTCATGAGCTTTAGATAATCAAGTATGCGTTTACCTTGTTATACAAGGCATAAAAATCATAGTAAAATGCTTAAAACGCGTTTAGCTGTATCAGGGGTTTTAGTCTGGCACCTGGCAAATGATCTAATTGTTTCATAAATGCAATTAGAAATCTTTGCGCAAGTATAGTAATAACAAGCCTAAAGATTTTTTTTTACTATCGCAAACTATTAGCTGTTCAGGGGATCAAGGATTTACTTGCTGAATTTTGGACGTGTGAAAGTGACTTTCTTTTAGCATGATGAATTGAACAGTGCTATTCGTAAAAAGAACTAACCGTACATAATTTAGTTCCCAAACTATAAATTTATTATTAATACGACGCCGAACACGTACACTACCGACGACAAAACAGACACGACACGAACACAAACGGACACGACAGAACACGAACACGTAACGAACACGAACACGAACACAACACGAACCAAACGAAACAACACGAACACGAACCAACACGAACGCCCGGAAACACACCTATCAGCAATATGAAATGAAAAAACGTGCACAGTTACTGGAGTAGCCTAAATAGCGAGCGAAGCTTACTGTTGTACAACGTAGGCTTACCTTAAGATTGTTGGATGACCTCAGGCAACCAGGCTGAAATAAGGAACGCATGGATTAAGTCGGGATCGCTTTGTATGGGATGGTAGTTTACATCTGTATGCCAAGATAGATAGAATGTGTGTTTAACGCGTTTAGAGCATATATTTAAAATAATGCCTTTTTGTTAGTAACTGGCCATAAATTGGCAAATAGATTTTTTTAACTTATTTCCAAAGCTTGTGTACAGGAGACAAATATTTGTAATATTGAGATGTTCTCTCTTAGTTACAACATCCTAAAATTTCAAAATTTGATAATTGGGAGTCAAAATGTAGTTTAGAATGAATGTAAGATTCTTTAGTATTTGGCGATAAAGCAATTTTAAAAAAAGGCATTGTCAAGAGGGGACGCTGAGCTTGGCCCAACTCAAATACGCGCGCTCAGGTGTTGATGATTTCTGCTGAACGGTTAGTAATATCATTACCAAATTTTGAACTAGTGTTAATGAAGTACCTTAATATTAACAACCGCATTTGGTTGCAAAAAATAAGTCTTGAAGATCCTTTTCGAGACATAAGTCCAAAACGTAAAAAAATGGGTAATCCAAAACATGGATTTCAATTCTGGAAATCCGTTTATCTTACGATTTACCTAATTAACCTGCGCGTTCACAATGATTTAAACGTTGATATTTAGTATATGCGAATTTGCGTTAAAAATCTGTACACTTGAAATACATTCCCGAAGTTGACCAAAACGGAGTAAATTACGGTGATTTCACTAAATTTTATTCAAAATCAACTCATTTATTTTGAAATACGCGTACTGGATAGCATAGATTTATTCTTTATTAACGTTAGTGTAAAATTTTATAACGGTGCTATAAACCGTATACCCACAAAAAAACATAAAGCTGAGCGCCTAAACTCGTCTCCGCGTCAGCCTCAGCGACTCCTCATTATAATATTGCTCTGAGCCCATTCAACCAACTCAATATTGTTTTCCATAATAATGTTGGAGAAGGAACGAACTTCTGATTCATGGGTCACCAGACACGTTCTGTACGGTCCTTGTGAAAGATCATCAACAATAAAACAGCCTGTAAATCGCATGGGTGTATCGCGATAACGTTGTGTCTCCTTCATAGTTGGTGGAGGTGCCGGGTTGACTGAAATCCAGCCATGCCCCCAGCGGCATCAATAAATTTCTGTACCGTCCTTGTTGAAGGTTAATGTCAACAAAAAACGCATGAAATATCGTGAGAGGTGACACACGCACAGAAAGACAGACGGACGCAATATCGTGAGAGGTGACACACGCACAGACATGCAGACAGACAGAAAAGCAATGCATACAGAGGAGCGGTCCATCTAATATTAATTCATTTCCACGTTACACTCTAATCAGTCTTATGCACTCGACATCAGTTATTTCATGTGAGATGGAGTTTGAAACAAACATGTTAGGTGTCATATACATGTAAAGTGACTATCTTTCCCTTGAGTTTTCATGTGTCCAGAAATCCAATTCGAGATCGCATGCCTTATTAACCCTTTCCGTAGCTATTCACCTGTCATCAAATTAAAACTAGGGTAAAGTCCCAACAAACCTAGGATATTTTCATTTAATATCTACAAGAGTACCATATGTTAAAATAAGATCTATAGATGGAAGTAAATTCAAAGTGAAATCAAATATTATTTATGTCCAACGATAGTATTAGGATGTTTCTCTACTTTTAAATTCGATCATTGTGATATTGTGTGAGCTTTCAAAGTGGATTTATTCCTTTGTAGGCCATAAATAATATCCACCACTGCCGTGTTCTAGTTGTGTGTGTAGTATCGTACACCACGGCTACTCCTAAGATGCCTGCACTTCTGATCTCAACACATACTATGCTGATGGAAAACAATTCTCCTGAATTTACGCATTAAAATGCATTTATTTTAACTATAGATTTTCAGATATTTATGCATTCGACCATTTTAAAGGTTTTATATAAACTTTCGATTGTCCATTTTAATTGCAATTAACAGGTTTTGAAGAAAACAAGAATGTATCAATTAATTTCAATGTGGTCTTTGAGATTTTGAAATCTTTCAATTAGCAAACATTTATTTCAAAGCGCAAAGTTTGAGATTCCACACTTTTCCAATTAATCGAAATGCTAAAAGTCACATTAAATAAATGCGATCATTTCATTCATCTCTGAATAAAATGCATCGGATGGGTCACAAATATTGTAATAAACACACCTATTATTGACACATTTCGTCAAACTTTCTATTACAGTTTGTTATAGTTAAATATTACAAATTTCATCGTATTTCCGTAGTCCATATCATTCTTCTTTTCCCCTTTAGAGAATAATATTTTTTCGTTTGGCCACCATATGTTTTATGTAAACCCTAAGGCGCCACAACTCTAGCTAGAATCATATCTCTCTCGGGAATACTGCAGCACGACAGTATAGCATTCATTGAAACATATTAGCTGCAATCGCGTGGGGTTGAGCCTGCAGGATTGAACCCTGTACAGAGGGAATCCCTGACGTACTCAACGCTTCAGCTTAAGCTAACTGTCCACTATCACGCAAGCCAATCTCAGAAGAAATCACTACCAGGAACATCAGGGAACATGATTTAATAACTTGGACTTAGTCAAAAATTAGTTGAAACTATTACTAGGCCGCTTCGCGAACGCTTTTTCCAGTCGCGTTGATGGATGAGTTTTTTTATATTTCTGTCCAATGTTTACGTTTTTAAGTGGGATCTCATTACTTTTTTTAAAGTTCCATTAAAAAAATCGTTAAAAATATCGTAAAAGTACGATTTCTATGAAAAATATTTCTTCAAATGTCTCTAAAATCATAACATATATAATTTCAGTGATTTTAAACGTTCCCATTAAGTTTCATCAATATTGGAATAGCCGTTTGCCCAGTCGCGGGCCATATCACGAAAATATCTAATTAAAAATCGAATAAAATCGTAAAAGTACGATCATAAGAAATATTTAATCGATTGTACACAAAAACGTGGCAAGTCTAAGTTCAGAGATTTCGAATGTCCTCTCAAATTTTCATCAAGATCGCATATGCCGTTTGCCCGGTAGAGCGCCAACAAACGGACAAAAATTAAAAAAAAAACACCTAAGCTAATATTTTTTTGCGGTCAATGAAATTGAAGTCTTCGCTTCGCTCATCGCGCCTCATCCAATTATATTTTGTTCAATCGCGTTCCCAGATATTTGATACTTTGATTGGTTGTGTTTCTGATCAATTCAGTAATTGAGTTTACGTTAAAAAGAACATTCGCGCAAAAAGGTAGTTTTGAAAAGTTACTCCAAGCATTTTTGTTTACTCTAACCCTAAGCTGTCTTATTTTCAAACGAGGCAAAATATCTAATATAATATCGTTGCGTTTATTTCATGCATATTGGCAAAATATTAATTTGTTACAAAATGAACATCTTAAACACTAGTAAAACTAATAAATGCCAGTTTGTAATTCATTCTACAAAACTTAAGCTGGTATTAACGGAAATCGATACATTATCAGGAAGCTCGAAAGAAAGTTGGCTGGTTTAACGTCTTCATTTAAAACATTTGAAACCTAGCCAAACATTTTTCCTTAAGTAAGACGTAGAATAAGCGTCAATCTTAAAATTAAATGTAAACAGTTAAATCCATGCTATAACAATACAACTGTTTCCTGAAAACTCTAGGTATCCTTCGTTCTAAACGAACGATATCCAACTGACGCACTAAAACACGGTTTATAGCAAATTACATCCTGAACAATTCGAAGAATCCTGCTATTGCACCTATCATAAGACCCATTACGGATTGACTTTCAATTTTAATGATCCTTTTGACAGGCAGTTTTGGTTAATATATACATAGTCAAATTTTAATTCATAATTTTAGTATGAATTATTGGAGTTTCGTGAAATTATTCGTTGACAAAAAATAAAGTAAGCGGCATTCTAAAAATTGTGGCGACACATTATATAATAAATACAGAAGTCATTAAACCAATTCGAGTCAGAATTCCGAGGAAATTAGAGCTCAGATTCGTGATTTATCGGATTAAAACGTAAAATGATAAATGTTAATATCGCGATATGTTTGAGGTGAATCGTTTAAGCACAATGTAGCAATGTAAGTAAAAATCTTTTGATTTCTTGCGTATGTGTATGGAATCCAGTATTATATAAACATACACCAAAGAGTAGTGATCAATTCCACAGAAGCACATTGTAAACACCACTCGTAAAACTCGGTGCCGTCTTTGATTTAGAAAAGAGACAGGATGAACGTTCCTCAAGCATTTCAAACAATGAGTGAGCTGTTAAATGTCCATCAGTCAGTGACTTCGAAAAGCATTTCGGCTTCTACACTCCTCAGTCAGTGACTTCGAAAAGCATTTCCGCTTCCACACTCCATCGAGTATTCAATCTTTCGTTTAATTCTGGTCTCATATCATAACTTACACATAATAATGTAAAACCTTTTAGTTTTACTGGCAGCAGAATAGTCAAGAAGTCCAACGTTTAAAAAAAGCTTTTAACAGACCACGTAGACGCATTAAATGTAAAATGGGTCGCATAATTTTTGTTACTGGCGTAATTGCTTCCAAGCTTTAATGAGCACAGTTGGGAGGAATCCTGCTTAAAACGCTAAAGCCGTTAAGGCCCTTAGTGAGGAGCTAGACAAGGGTGGATACAGAGGTGGAGGAGAGGGGGAAATCGAGATTCGAATGACTGAATTTTCATTTTTATTTTTGGCCTTGTTGCAATTATAAGATTGTTATTTCACAACATAGGGTCTAACATTCCTGTAACATCAATACAATCATTTAGTACACATTTAGCTAGAAACTATTGATATACAGCTACCGGTGGAAATTGTTGTGATGTAAAATGTGATTACAAAAAGGACTGAAAATACAAATGGATACATAAAAACTAACAAAACTAACAAACAAACAAAGGTTATAAAATTCTAAATCATTTGAGGTGATTAAGAGTGATTAGCATTAAAATGGTAATTATGCTAAACAGGCATTAACAGTCGTTTTAAATAAGTAAAGTTTTAGATGTCAATTTCATGTCTCAATGGCTAATAATTTGTTGTAGGTGTCTGATTTTTTTTCGGCCATCTAATATTTTAACACATTCGTCCATGTTCTAGTTAGTTGGTTAGTTAGTGCTGTTTAAGGGCACTCAACAGTCGAGTTATCAGTGCCCATACTCCATGTTCTGCGAAAGTTTTTGTTTTAGTCCATGTTCTGCTAGAGTAAAAACGTTCGCCTGATTGCCATCGATCCCATGCGAAGGTGCAAGATCTTGTTACTTCCATGCACATTGCACACTCCCCTGAATTGGTCCTGGTATTTCTAGAGGACGTGAGACGAAAATAAGCTGTCGACAAAGGAATGCGAGGAGTAATGAAAACATGGAAATGCTTGAGTCATTGCGCAGCATGAGAATTACAAGTTTCTTCATTTCTTAAAAGGTTTAAGAAATAAAAACACTTTTTTCGTGTAACCAGCTTAAAACTGTTTACCGCTTTTCTATGTTCGATTAACTTTAATGTATGTTGTCTGCGAATTCTCAAAGACAGGGTGAGGGTGTGTGTTTTCAATGTTAATAATAATGATATTTTAATCCTATGGTTTACTTATTTATGGTTGTTACATCTGAAAAACAAAAACCGTTGGAATAACGATTTGTTTCGCTTAATTTAAGAGAAAGTCTTCGTCTTAAGACGCTTATTTGTTTACATCGTAGAATGTGTAAATATTGAATAATTTATATGCAATATTAAGACGACCTGAACTTTGGAAAACCAAGTATTCAATAAGCATAAATATTCACCCACGAATATCACGCTACGTATAGTTATTGTAGAATACCCAATTCCAATTTCATTGTTATATTAAACTCAGTTGTAATAATAAATAACATTTAGATTTAACCTACACCTTTTTCGCAAAAACTTACAAGTTATATTTGCAGTGCAGTTACTGAAATCAAAACTTACATTTCTCAAATGTTATACCCATTGATACGAAAGTTCAAGAGAACGTCAATCTTACAACGTGAGATAATGAAGAAGGTAAATTCACACTAGGTGACAACTGTAAGAAAGATTACTTCATCACACGCTGTAAATCCTCGCATAGTGGTGAAGTTATTCACCCGCACGCAGATGCATAGCCACACTGACGTGAAGTTGAGAAAAAGTCGCTAACCAAAGACAGAATTGTAAACAGAAACTAGGAATACAGCGTACGTTTATTATAACTAAGTTCAATTTAAAATTACGTAACAGTGGATATCCTCGTTTTCATGTTTATAGCACTATACTATATCTGGCATATTTAAGGATATTATAGATTATAACAAATAAAATAAATATACCATATTGCGTGGGAATCCCTAGACCCAAATATGATTTCTAAAGAATGCAGTAAAGACGTCTGAAAAGTAAGTAGAATGTAAGAGGGGCTTAATAAAAGAGCGGATTATTTTTTTGAAATTTTTTTGACGGGACATAACCTCAGAATCAACAATTGTATTCAAATTACTGGAATCAGTTGCTCAAGTTCAAAATTATATTTTTAGCAGCGGGTTTTTGTATATTTTTTCTACACTCCTTTATCTACAACCTAAATATAAGTATTATTGGTTTTATATGGTTTCAGGCGTTGAACGATTTTTCCCGTTAAACGGTACAAAATTTGAAATTGTACCAGCAGGCGAAAAAAATAGTGCAACGCAACAAACCATATAAATCCAAAAATCCTTTTATTTAGGTTGTAGATAAAGGAGTGTAGAAATAATATACAAAAAACCGCTGCTAAAAATTCAATTTTGAACTTGAGCAACTGATTCCAGTAATTTGAATACAATTGTTGATTCTGAGGTTATGTCCCGTCAAAAAACTTTCAAAAAAATAATCCGCTCTTTAATTAAACCTCTCTTACATTCTACTTACTTTTCAGTCATCTTTACTGCATTCTTAATAAATCATATTTGGGTCTAGGGATTCCCCTTAATGTAGACAATATTAAGTACATTATTCAGGAATGAAAAACCCAACCCGACTGGGATTTGAACCCGGGTCTCCCATAGATGTGGGACTGTTTAGCATTGTGTCTACTATGTAGGTAAGTCTTGTGCAGTGTTAAAGTTAACCGGTGAATCAGGTAGCATAGATTGGTTAAAAGAAAAATTGTATTAATGTAGTTACAAAGTCAAAATTTGGGTTTCTAAATATTTTAGATTCTAGTATCTAGCCTTGTTATCGTATGCACGTACATTGTCTAGCCCAGTGATAGCATGGAGTATAGATAATATTAGATTACACTTATAGCTTGGAGCGTTATATTATTCCTCCAAGCAACAAGTAAAACGAGCGCGTATATAATATAATAATATGCGGCCTCAATATTTATCCATGGGTCGTATTTGTCAACAAACCCAATTCTCTATACAAGCCTAAGGCAACTGAGAAGGATACCCGGGTATCAGGTTCAATAACGCTTCGAAGATTCGAGGAGCGCGTTATTTACATAAATGAGCGACGGTGGAGCACGGAGGTATAGATAGAAAATAGAAATAGAGAGAAGAGTAAAGATATACTTATTTTTTTATTGAAATCTAAACGCTACAAAGATGTTTTCGATCAAAATAAAGTGGGATTCTTTTGCATTTGTATTTTATCATTATTCTAATTGTCAGAGTTAAAATTTCAATGTTTATTTATATAAACTTTATTGCACGTAAGGAAAATTCATAGACATGTTTTTAAAAATGTGTATAATAAAGATGGTAACAAATGCTGTACAAAGTAAAAATGAAGGTGCTAAAAAGAAAAGTGAAATGCAAGGCCTATACATACACGTACCTCTAGTTACGACCTATTCACATTAAGCGGAGCGGGTATTAGAGAGGAAACATTCTAAAGATCACTTAGTCTCATGAGACACTAAAAGCAATTTATATCGTGTAAATTTATCGTCGGAGTCGGGTTTCTTATTTCTATCTAAAATGCCAACCCCTTAATCTGTATACACCTTGGGCAGGCAATAAATAAACATTTATGTTGTAACACGAGAAAGACGAATGAACAACAGTAAGTTGAATAATTTAAAATGTTAATGCTGTTAATGAACATTTGGTAATACGCATTGTCTTACTTTCATGTGTTGCATCAGAGAGCTCATTCATGCTTATATAATGAAATGGTTGTTAATAATTTATGATATATTTATGATATAAAAATGTTTCAAACTGACGGCCCTTTGACATTATAATTTATTTTATTTTATTCAAGTGCTTACACCTTAACATTACTCATCAAAACTTAAATCTGAAAGTCTGAGTCAATAAACACATGCTATTTATATTTTCTCGCTCTTTTTGTAACTAGGAAGCTTCGCAAACGCTTTTTCAGGCGCGTTGTTGAATGGGCGTAATTATTTAAAAACGAAAAAAAGTGTAAAATTGATATTTTCATAGAAATAATTATTAGATTACGCTCAAATTTCACACGAATATGTTAATTCATAAAATCAAGCTTCTGTGAAAAAAGTATTACAATCGGATAAAGCATGTAGATGTTATAAATCATTTTTTTTTTTTTTTAATCGTAAAATTGCAATTATCATGAGAAATAATTTTTTTATACCGCTCAAATTTCACACGATTATATAAATTCATAAAATTAAGGTTCTGTGAAAAAATCAGTACAATCATATAAAGCATGTAGGTGTTTTAAGTCGAAGAAATTTAAAAAATCGAACAAAATCGTAAAATTTCGATTTTCATAAGAAATAATTTTTTGATTGCGCTAAAATTTCACACGAATATATAAATTAATACAATTAAGGTTCTGTGAAAAAATCATTACAATCGAATGAAGCATGTTGGTGTTATAAGTCGAAGAATTTTTTTTAAAATCGAAAAAAATCGTAAAATTGCGATTTTCATGAGAAATAATTTTTTGATGGCGCTCAAAACGTGGCAGTTCTAAGTTCAAAGATTTCAAAGGCCTCCAGAAAATTTCATAGCAATTGGGAGTATCGGTTTAGCCGGAATCGTGTTAACAGACAGACAAAAATACAAAAAAAACATTCCGGATTTTTTTCTCCAGTGTAGTGAAATGGAATCTTCGCTTCGCTCGCTACGCTCATCCAATAATAATAATAAAAATATTGTAACAATAATATTAACGGCTTACTTATTTTCAACGATTTCGGGTAGAGTGCTATTTTACATCGATATCTAGGGCATGAAACTGTTTTGCTTCGGGCTTGCCAGACTCGGCGTCTCTACCTCCTGCCTCTCCACCATTTTATTAAATCTTCTATGTCCTCCCACATTTTCACCCATTTGCCACATGATCTCACGTTTCATTCCGTTCTTCAACGTCTTCTTGATTCAATAATTTCCATTTTCTCTTTTGATCTTCCCACTTTTCTTCTTCCCTCCTCTGCCGCTTCAAATCTCTTCTTTAAATCCTATCCATTCTCATCCTAGATTTTCCCTTGAGCGTTTAATTGTTATTTTGTATTCAAATCAATTTCATAAACTTTTATTTAATAACAAAGTTTCAATACACTTTTCTGCATCCATTATTTGATTGAGTGAGTATTCAAAGACGATTATTAAATGAACAATTGATAGCTGTTTTATTATTATTTTGTACTTTTTTCGAAAACCGTTTACTTTATTGTTTATTATTGTGTAATCATAATCTAATTTAATTGTCCCCCCTTTGAAAAAACAAATTTTTTAGCTCAAAATAATAATATGCGTTAATTTAAAAGATATATTAAACTAAGTAAAAGTATTTAGCAAAGTCTTTGAAACTAGAACTTGGCCTTTGATGAAATTAAGGACGTGAAACTTATTCTACCGTGTTCTCCCCATTAGAAAAAACCTCGCAGCTGGCTGAACGCTAGCACTTGATACAAACGAAGCAGATGATAGGGTAGAGCCACACTGCCAACAATTATCCTCCAGACGTCCTCTAGACTCACGTATGTGTGGTGATTATAATTTACCAACATAGTTAGTTCGCAAAAGAGAAGTTCAAAGAGCAGGAGGGGTAACAAGCATGATGTAAACTTGCCATATTGCATTTTATGTAACTGTATTTGCAAAAAAAGAATTAAAACATATATGTTTATGATTTCAAGCAAGATGAATTTTAAATGAATTCAATAACACCTGAGCGACTTCTCATTACATTCTGTATGCTCTCACTTAGTCCGCTCTGAATCATTCGATCCCTCATAATTACACCATCTGCAATCATTTCTGTATTCTACAATTATTCTGATTGTGTCTGTGATGCTCTATCATCTCCTTGTAATTACCTATCGCAATCCTATCATTAGCATGTTTCCTCAGTGACACGATTCACCAGCCTTTATACGTGATGCATACATTCAACCTGAATAGCTTCCTTCCACCTCCCATCTTTAACTCTCTGTCTCGGTTATCATTCTAGCTGTCTCAGTTATCAATCCAGCTGTCTCGGTTATCATTCTAGCTGTCTCGGTTATCATTCTAGCTGTCTCGGTTATCATTCAAGCTGTCTCGGTTATCATTCTAGCTGTCTCGGTTATCATTCTAGCTGTCTCGGTTATCATTCTAGCTGTCTCGGTTATCATTCTAGCTGTCTCGGTTATCATTCTAGCTGACTCGATTATCATCCTAGCTGTCTCGGTTATCATCCTAGCTGTCTTGACTGTGTTTTACAGCATGGTCTTCCCTTCGGTTTTATGATTTCCCATGACTATGACGATCCAACAAACTTCAACCGCCACCCTAGAAAGTTGTAATTAACTCCCGTTGCTCATTTAAGATACTAATTAAAAGTTTGATACTCTTGTTGCAAGACTTCAATCTTGAATTTCTTCAGCCTTATCTGCCCAGGACACATCGACTTATATTCACAATTTTTCTTCGCAGATTTTTTTGGTTGAGTAACTTTTAGTTCCTATAATCCCGATCTAATCTAATTTCATTCCACTCTAGTGCTTCAATTAACTTGCCACAAATCCACCTCGTAATATAAATTGGCTATTTGCTGTATTCGAAACTTTCATTAAAAAAATGTTTTTAAAGTAATTTAAAGAAGCGTATTTTTAGCCGATATTTTTCATCGTTGACATTACTTAGTTTTAGACAGCTAGAACTTGTCTCTTACAACGCGTATTTCTCCTTTCATCACTCGGTAGTTACAGAAACTTCTCCGTCGAGCGATGGGGGGGGGGGGGGGGGGATACTCTCAATCTGTATACTCGGGGGGAAATATGGGTTTTCAGTCATTCCACATCCATTAAAACTTTTATGCCCTATAACTAGAAAATATGAAAATTACAATGGTTGAACGCACGTTATTGAAGTTGTAATAAATCCTCAGTAGTTCGCACCTAAAACAGATGATTAAAAATGTAATTAAATTAGTAAGTGCCCGAATTGGCGTTGAGGTTTTTAGAAAACAGTGTATTAACTACGAAACTATGGTGATTATAAGTACTGGTGCGGGATAACCCAAAACTTGGAGTGAACATTACAGTTATTAAACGTTGCAATTCTCTTTGGTGGAGGTGCCGGGTACATAGACAAATTCCCCCATTTGGCGTGACTAACGTCGCCCCTGACTCCATGGTCATTATAAACATTATGTAAATCCTTGGTCAATGTGAGTGAGTGCGTGAGACGCAACACATGCATACGGACAAAAATGGATGAACATAGTAAATCTTCGCTCTCTTATATCAACAAACAAACGCGAACCGACAAGCGCAATTTTTCAATCGTTCCTAAATCCAGATAGGTAATTAATAAGTTAAAGATTGAAAGATAGTACGATTTACTGAATTAGGTTATGAGTAAGTATTTCCATTTAAAACAAATATTGGACGAAATGTTAACTTAAATAATATTTGCATAATATAAGGTTACAACTTTCGCATGTTTTCCCTTAACTCGTTCAAACTTGCGGCCATTTTAACATAACATTGATTAACTCGGTGTGTCTTTTTCCACTCCTCGTTCATCCCATTTCTCCAACGCGAAGATTAATTTAAAAACTCATTAAAACCGTCGTTTATTTGTGACGACTTGAAAATTGAATGGTGGTTTTTATGTCATTTTTTCAGGTTTGGATCACGAAATTATAACACAGGTTGTAGTGAATGGTATAAATATTAAATATAAAAAGCTACATTTTAATGTTTCGTAGAGATCGAGTCTCACTTAAAAACAAAAGCTATATTTAACCAGAAAAACAGCAACAATATAATATTACGTTTTTTTAAGATTAAGAAGTAAAACCGGTACGTAAATTATAAAAATAACGAAATTGGCATTTAATCTGTTTGTATTCCCATTGGGTTTGCTTTAGATTATTTCAAGAACTGTTCTTTCATACTTACTTCGTCATCTCAACCAGACCAAAAAGATTAATCAAGTCAAGTGCAAAGATCCAGCAACTAGAAGTTAAGTCGTAACTACTTGGAAACCAAACACAGCTCGAATTAAAAATTCGTTTCTTTTATTATTATTCATAACACATTCTGTTTTCCCTCTACAAATGTAATTTCCGACGCTTTCGTTGTTTTTCTTCATTAACGAACAGTATCTGAAAAAGTGGAGTGCAATCCCGCAGAGTGTCTCTTTAAGCTCCAGTTTTAACCCACGTGGTCTTAACCTACAATATGAAATCATATTCAGCGAGGTAAAAGTTATGTAAAAGCGACAGAAAGCGGCGGAATTGTCTTGAAAGACAACAGTTAAGTTATATCATTCAATACGTCTATGAAACTTCACGAATAAACGCATATATTTTACAATTTCGTTGGCATATCTCTCACTTTTGTACTTTACCAGTAAGCTAATGTGTGAAGATTCTACAATTGTTTATTATTAACTAGAAGATAAATAACGTTAGGATCAAAACAAGAAAACCATTTGGTTATTATTAAGCGTGCTTAGCTCCAGGGAATCAACCGTTTTCTAGTTTATCCCAGTCACTTCATTCAAAGCACTTTGCCACTCAGCAAGCTCTCAGTTTGTTTGCATTCACTACTAAACATTTGAAACTGATTCGTTTAGATCTAAAGATCCAAAAAATCCTTGGCAATACGCCAGCAATAATTCATGTTTGTAAATATTGCGTCTTGTTTTTCTCGATGCTTATACGCAATGTATTAATTGGCATGTGTACCAGAGTTTGTCTTTTGAAGTATCGACGTGGGAGGAAGAAATACACTAATTTTAGACTTCTAAAACATGGCAAATGTTAGGAAATCTGCCAAAATTATAAATACAGTTCCCACAACATTAAAATTGTATAATGCGATCTCTTGGAATTGGCTAATGATCAGAATACGTGAACTTAAAAGGTTATGTGTCATGCAATATTAAATGTGATTGAGAGTTTTTTTTAAGTAGCTCTAACTTTGGAAGGGTGATTCCTGTTTTCTCTTCGCATTCCTTCACCAGTCGGCCTACAGTAAGCCAACGCGAACTACTGCACGTTTTAGGTTATATTTTGTTATACAAACTGGCATGTGCGTTGATAAACAAACTTCCTTCAATAATACACACGCACATTGTGAAGCTCATTCTGTTATTTGTTTTGTGTTTAAAGTTAAGACTTTCTGACTTAATCGTATTGTTTTCAGAAATAAGCTTATTTCCTTTTAATTCGAGATTTTGACAAAGAAAATACTGTATAGTTCCAGGCGTTGCAAATTAATATTAACGCAAATAAACATTCATTAAAAGACTTACGCTTACTTACTTACTTACTTACTTAATACTTACCTAATACGCTTATTTTCTTTTAAGACAAGATTTCGACAAAGGAAATACTATAGTTCCAGGCGTTTCAAATTAATATGAACATGAATAAACATTCATTAAAAGACTTAATATTTAATTAGCTTTGGAAGTTTAACCTACATAACGGTAAATATGAACAACAGCAATATAATTATATTGTGAAAGAAAATCACGCTCAACTCAGGTTGGTAAAGTTTAGTGCTGCAAAGTTGACATTTAGCAGGGAGTAAGTTTGCCGTTATATAAATCACGCGCTGTAATAATTCTCTTTGAAGCTAAAATTATCGCTGGCCAGAATTAATTATCAGAGAAGCCACACTAAAGTTGATCCCTTTAATGGTCATGTGGGAATACCCTTTGATATTTACCACGATTAAACAGCGTTTAGCTAAGATAATACATATACTCTTTAGCTAGAGAGCACTTGGGATAAATCAAAATAATAAAAGTAGAAGAGAAGGGGGAAGGAAGCTCTGTTGCGAGTGCTAGGATTTGTACGAGCTGGCTTGAAATAAGTCGAAAACGAACACCACTAGTAATCTTGAAGGTTATGCCTACCTCAACACGTAAAGTAATAAAATTCGTCAAGTTCGTGACGAAATGTTTCGGGAGAAATTAAATAAACAGTTTAATGGTTTTTTAAATGGTTGTTAAAATGGACTGTTGAAATAGAATTCGGTTGAATTCCTACGAAGGTGTGTACACATGCCCCTATGCAACGCTTAACAATCGTAGTGAATGGAAATTATTTGCATAACGCTCAATTAAATTTTCTGATATACATTTCGCCGTTTTTATTTATACCAAACACTGATTGTACATTCAATTTGGCTTTTCCGAAATAGTTTTTAAAGTTTAAATCAAATTTCCGGCCGGTAAGTTTTTCTAAGTGATTGAAGGAGTTAAGGGATTTTAAGAACATGAATAATAATTGTTAATTAAAGAAATGACAAATCCAAAAATATGTTATAAGAATGTGCTATTATGAAACCTAAGCAACAAAATTATAATTCTTGTCAACAACAATTGCTACGGATTTAATGGAAATGTGTGAAGTCTATAATTTTTTAACATTCAACGTAAATCCTCTATTCACATCAACTTTTTATGCACATTTCGCATTCAGCTAAAGTCAAATAATATTTGATGACCAAGAAATATTTTTGCAGCGTATATATTTACAGTAAAATAACTCCAGTCACCACCTAAATAAACCTAAAACCTAAAAGCCTAAACGAAATGTCCTAGCTATGAATTAAACAGCGGTTGACGGTAGATCCGTCTGTGGCTGACATGCCACTCAGAAAATGGAAATCTAAAGCCGGCTATGTCGGTCACACACGTTACTGTACTATTGGATTTCTACTTTCTGTCAGCAATACCCATTCCATTCGATTCCACCGTCAATGTCGATCATTTCCTCTTGTGACATTTCTCAGGAAATACGTCCCTTCGACTGGAGCAAATATATTTAAAACCACTCTATGGAATCCTGCAAACTGAATGTTTCTGTCACTCTGTGCACCATACAATAACGAAACTTTTAAGACTTTTAAAATCTTATTTTGAGTGTTGCGATACCATTCTACATCCATGTTTATGTTTATTTGTCAACTGAATAGCATTACCAAACGGGACACACGAAACAATACAGATACATGCTTATTGCATATTACACAAATATTACAAATGCAAATTTCTAAAGAGGAATTACATTGGATATATAATTGTTTTAGATTTAACCCTATCGCACAGTACTTCTACGGTTTTTCTGGGAGATCTACCCAGAACCGATTTTCATTTCCCCTTTTAGCTAGGTAAAGGTTGTGAGGATAGTATGGAATGTCTAAGAGCTCAGATGAGTCAATCCCAAGAATTCACCTCATCAACTGAATACACCCTTTGGGGAGAACTTTGAGGCAAAGGAGCGGCGGATATCAAATCAACGACCTCTCGAATCAGTCTCGCGTATTTCTCTGTCGGTTGCATTCAGCCCGGCCTACTGCTCTTACTGGGATGTTTGGTTTACACACTGCGGTATTTTCGTACTGAATGGGTTGCGCGAAAATAAAGCACGAGAGCGTAGGGTTCACTTCAAACGAACGCCAGTGTATTATTTGTATTACGTAATGAGATATACCCGGCAGCAAGATAACATATTAAGAAATGCCTTATGTAAAATAGAATATACAATATTTAAATATTTTGGTGAAGCTGGAATGTACTGTTTATTTTGAGTAAAGCAAACTGACGACGAAGATTAAGTAAATCGAGGACATTGTGGTTACGTTTGGAATTTTCTACTACAAAGACAAATTACAATTACGTCACAATAATAACAACAATTACAATTACATAATATACCAATTATTAGAAATTTGTACCGTACTTTCATGGATAAATAAGACGACCAATGACATCAGAGTTTAGAATGTCACAAGTTTATTCTTTATGATAATTAAAACTGATACGGAATTTCGAGGTAAATCGCCTATATTCCCAAACCAATAAGAAATTGTGTACAAATACATTATATTTGTATCACGGTTTTAAAATATAAAAAACAGTAACCAAACAATTCTGAAAACGTTTGTCGACAACTTCTTGAAGTAGGTAAAATTAAGTTTCAGACTGTAAAATCATTGATAAAAGTGTGTAGGATTTCCATGGAATTTTGGCGGTTATAGTTGCTATGGTGAAAGCAAGTTATTCTACGATTGATAATGTATTTGTCATTGTATACTTTGATTTACTGAGCATTCCCTTCAATAAGTAAATGGTAAATAATTAGTTAAATTCGTCAAACTTATCTCACACGTAGATAAATTGAGCAAGACGCCAGCCTAGCCTACATTCTGAATCACTAAGAATGATAATTTTAATAAATTCGAAATTTCTATGCTATCCAACCATTTGTTTCACTTTGCAGAAAATATACAAAATACATCAACAACCATCATTAGTATAGCTTTCGTGTTTACATCATTTGTTAGGACACATACTTAAGAAATATATTTTAAACTCTTCGAAATGTAGACCTTATTTACTATTTCAATCCGGGCAAAAATCAAAATTACCAACATAATATTTCTTCTGGATGAGAAATCGCTTAATAAGTGCCATCTTACGTTATTAATATAATCAATGACCTGTCAACGCAGGAATGTTCTCTCTTTTATTCGCAGAAAATGTGCATTTCTAAGTACGATTTACATTATGCATGAGCTCGGTTACGCATTGGTTTTCTAGCTTTCAAATTATTACGCCACGATAAGTCAATCTATGTGCTGACTGCATGTTTGCCCCGATTAAAATCTCTGATTGATATAATAATTAGTTTGTTTTAGAAAACGTGGCGCAATACAGTATACAAGCTTTGTAGGTTTGCAACGCAAAAGATCTGTTGCACAAAAAGTATACGACCAAAGTTAATTAGAATTAGATTTCATTAATTGGATACGAATACAGGATTATCCTCGGATATCAAGTGCACCTACATTAATTACATTGCACGTATTAAACAGGAAGTACAACATAGCTATTCGGTATCGTGGACAAAACCGTAAAATAACAGTTTTTCCGTAACCGGAATTTAATTAATTTAAATTTAAGGGATTATGTTTAAAAAGAATAACGTAGTAATTCGTATTAATTCCGTGCATCGAAAACATTAATTAATTCGCATATAGAAAAGAAAAAATAGCGAATTTGAAAAGATTGAAATGTTTTTCTTGCCACAATCAGGTTTTGTGAAATATATTTTGTGAATAAAAGTTTGAGAAGTGAACTCTTTATACAACTTCCAACGAGTTGTAACTGTTTGCTTGAGTTTGCTTGACAACGATTCATGCTCGCAAGCTCTCAAAGTTTACTTCCACCAACGTAGTGAGTATTGGATAGATGCTAACATTCTTTTCAAATTCTTTTTAAATCGTATTGATGCACATTCAATGCAACTTCTGATTCACCTGAAGACGGAATCAAACGCAATGTAGAAGAAGCATATAGCCATTTAGTTGTTTAATTGTTTGTATATACCCCATGCTATTTGAATATTATGTGACATCAAAATAAAGCGACTTGCTACTAATACAACCAAATCTCGGTTATTCCTTGATCTCATTAGTTGGCATTTTATTTTCAATAAAGAAAACAATCACGGTTACGGTTACGGGCTTGTCGTTATTAACGTAGTATCTCTTAAATATTTTTGGTGGAGGTGCCGGGTTAATGAGATAAGCGCCGCCCCTTAACCCCCAGGGTCACCAAAAACGTTCTCTATCATCCTTTTTGAAACGCAATGTCAACTAAAAACTCTTGTCAACCATGGATTATATTAAGTGTTTATCGTGAGACGTGACACATGGGCGTACGATTAGAGACAGACGGCAGAAAAGTGGTCTTGGCTCCGAAATTTTCCTTTATTAACCGTACAACTACAAACCGACACTTCCAGGCACAATTATTTTGAATTTCTTCTCATGTAACAAAATGTAGCTGATTCGGATAGAGAGGATTTCCAGTTTTAATGTGGTATTACAAGTTTTAATGATATAGCATTAGCATTCAATCGTTACGCGTTAAAATCTTAATACATTTGAATATTTTTGAATAAATCACATTTATCACATAACACAAGATAATTAGGTTACGTTTAGCGAAACGATAAAACGTGCAACTACAAAAAACGCAATGAGTAAATACCACTTATATGAAACCACTCTAAAACTTGTGAATACAACATCTAAATGGCTTTCATTATTGTGGTTGTTTTTGCCCCCCCAGGTTTTATCTCTCGGCGCCGATGTACTGCCGGAGTACAAACTGCAGTCTCCCCGTGTGCACAAGTGGACGATTCTGCACTACAGTCCATTCAAGGCCGTCTGGGACTGGATTATTCTCCTGCTTGTACTATACACCGCTATTTTCACGCCCTACGTTGCTGCTTTCGTTCTTAATGAACCGCATTTGTCAGGCAGGAAAAACAAACCGTATGGCGATGATCCCATTTATGTTATAGATCTAATAGGTGAGTATTATTCTAAATAAAAAATGTGTTAAAGGTAAAAAATCTAATAACGTGAAAGAATTGAATCATGCTACCTTTCCAACTCTGTTTTCTAGGGTTGCCTCATCCTCAAGCATAATTCTGGCAAGGTACAGGGTGCCTCATGTCGTCATCTCATATTTGTAGTTTAAAATTTTATTAGGGGTCTTTCAGGTAAAATTTTCACTGAACTTTGTTGATGTTGTAGGTAGGTAGCCAAATGGTGGACAGAACAGAACGTTATTTAAAAAATATGTTAATTTTTGTTGTAGTATGAAATAGAGTGGCCTATAGTGTTAGTATAGTGTGAGGTAGTGGGGTGTAGTGACGAGATATAGATACATAGATTGATAGATCTAGATCTAGTTAGAATTGTTTATTTAAGTGATTTTATTTATCTGCAATCATTATTAAACATTGCAAGCTAGTTTCATATTGCCATGAAAGAATACCGATGTTAGACTGGTAAAAAGGCACAATGTTAAAGTAAATATTGGATAAAAACTAAAACCATTGTCAAAGAATGCCTCCACCTCATTAAATTATACTTGGGTTTCAAACTCGGCGTGTTCGACAAATAGGATATTTGAGAAATATCTGAATTTGTTCGGTACGAATGCTCAAACTCTTTACAAATATTTAATCAGATCTAACTGAGATCTTTCTGTTCACTTACACGCGTTGGCTGCTCTCAAGTATCGTTCAGAGTAAACTTGATTCAAATCGTTCGCGCATACTTGTGTGCAATTCAAGTCAGCCGCACTGCAAGTCTTTCCGATATTGACTTTAGCATTAGTGTCCACATTCCACTATTGATTTTAGCAGATGAATGTCCACATTCCACTATTTACTTTAGCGGTCGTCTGTTCACCCTCCCATTAGTCGAGTATATGTGAAATACCTAAATTTTTAAATTGTAACAACTTATAATCCTGTATGTCAGTTGGATGTTTAATAGATGAGAATAATTGTCTTGATGTGATGCGTTTATACTGTATTGTAGAAAAGTGTTATAACTATATAACGACCAAACAAACAAAAACAATGATATGCTAACTAAAAGATTAGAAATGGTGAATATATGCAACTCGATATTCAATATTCTTAATCATAGCTATATTTCTAAAATAAAATAATGGAAACAAACTCAATTTAATTTTTATTTTGCACCACTCTTTTGACTTAGTGGTGCAAAATCAAATCGAATTGAGTAGTTAAAAAAAGTCGAATAAGGTTCAATACTCCCTCGACATTCTTAGAACTTTTTTAACTGTAAAGTTGCAAATAAAAAACAAACGTTTTATAAAATAATGAGCAATTATTAGTTAGATGCTCATTACTGTCGCAAGCTATCATTTTTTAAACAGAAATTTCAACTTCATTCTCATTATCTTTATCCGAAACTCTCCAACTCCATCCTCCAATTATGCAAACATTGTGATGGTGTTGAGATCATTAGCGATTTGGAAACAATGAAACACCTTTCCGTGACACAATTATTTATATTGTTCTTTGTCTGTTGTTCCAGTTGATGTTACATTTATAGTTGATATACTGATTAATTTCCGTACGACCTACGTGAATAACAACGATGAAGTGGTGTCTCATCCAGCAAAGATTGCAATCCACTATCTTAGGGGGTGGTTCATCATAGATTTGGTCGCTGCAATACCCTTCGATCTGCTTATTTTCGGATCAGACACCGACGAGGTAAGTTATTTTCAATACATTTAAAGTTTTCATTTTATTTTTTATTTATATTGTAGTATATATATAGCACACTTCGTGCATTCAGATTCCGAAGTATTGGAGAAATCTAGGTGCCCGTTAGGGCGCCGCAGCCAAGCCGCGGTGCGCTACACACTCAAGCACCTTATACACCAAGCAGAGTTGGGGTGATTTCGAGGTGTTACCCAGCCGTCATGTAACGTGATGTGAACTTGAAAACTATCACAATCGAGGGGATTTAGGTACCTGACAACACATGCCAAATTTTATTGGGTACGACCATTCCTTCTTGGTGAAAAAATGTCTTCAAACATGCTCAAAATCACTTTAAGGATGTTAGCTACTGCCTACTACTCCTACTACTGCCTACTACTGCTCACATCTAATACGTCGGCCCGCGATTCTGACCAGACGGGTGGACTACAATGTTCATATTTTACATGGACATTAAGGTTATAGAATGATAGTCTCTTTTGAAAAAAAAGTTGAAAAAGTTTGTTGGAAGGCTTCCAAATAAAGGTTTTAAAATAAGCCTTAAACACTTGGCATACAATCAACAAGTAACCATAGTTACTTGACACTTGTTGACGGTATAAGCAGAGTTAGGCGGGAAAGTGCGATACGTAAAACAAATGGCGGACAATTTAAATTTTTCTTCTTTGTGTGGAACGAGAAAAGGTGTCATTATACTCTCATAAAACAAATCAGAAACCGTCCCTGGCCTAGGCCCAGATGTAGAAAATTATTTATAATACAACAGTGTAGGTCTAAAGTTCCATTAGGCTATAGGACTAGATAAATAAATACTTACACTACATGTTTGACAAGCCCTAGGCTTTCTTAGCCAACCCTAGGCCAGCACAACTTGTTTTGACACTTCCCGCACAAATAACTAGTTTTGATTACTACAAGCTAATGCAGATAAACAATGGTATGATAGTCCTAGGCTATTCCAAAATTTACGGCAATAATAAGCTTCTTCTTTACTTTAATCAACTCACGCAATCTCCTGTCACTTTAATAAAAATGTAAAACAAAGGATGGTGAAAATTTTCAATATTCTTCTGATTATCTGATGATTTACATGGCTGTGGGTCAAGGCCGTCTAGATATATCGCTTCCCTCGTGTGGGTGCAGTGAAATAGGTGTAAAATTACATTAGTTGTGCGTTTGTTGTTACATGGGAAAGTTTTAATAGGATGTGAGTTGCTAGACTTAACCAGTCCTTATACCGTCGTTATACCATGGTTATACCACCTATACCCAGGATGTACATGAATCTGGGCCTAGATATTTTACATCCTATTGTTATTGCTAATACCATAAAATTAAATCAACTTTGATAAAATATTATATTTTAACAAATAATTTTGTAATGGAACTTGAAAAAGTAATAAGATCACACACATAACAAAAACTTGTAGAAATACAGCCAAACCTTACACACTCAAAAGGAATGAGATCTAAAAAAAGGGCCAAGCTCATCTACCCTTCCACATTTGCGCATTCTTAATTCATAAACGTACAGTGTCCCATATAACAGCATCCTCGAAAAGCTTGGCAAAATAGAATTTGCATGTTTACGTTTAAATTAATTACAAAAAAAGAACTTGGATAAACTACTACGTTAAATTAATAATCGCAAATTCTATTTTGCCAAGCTTTTCGAGGATGCTGTTATGGGGACACTGTACGTTTATGAATTAAGAATGCGCAAATGTGGAAGGGTAGATGAGCTTGGCCCTTTTTTTAGATCTCATTCCTTTTGAGTGTGTAAGGTTTTGGCTGTATTTCTACAAGTTTTTGTTATGTGTGTGTCATACATTTCGCAGGTCATGGCAGTATTCAAATACTTTATAAAATCCTGAGTTTCAATACAAGGGAGACTTAAGTTTTCACAATAATTTAGGACTAAACAGTACGCACATTGAAGTATCAGAATTTTACAAAGGAATCGAATAAAGCGAAATGACCCTCACGCAATATATACAATTTCTCTAACACGATAGTAATACTTATTCCATACTTTATGAATTTCAAAATAATTACAACCATGAAAAGTACTTATACTCACTGATTTGTTATTATTGTTTTTGTAGTCGTTTTGATAAGCCATAAATTGCAAGTATTAGTACACAAATTTAATTAAATATTTTAGTAAATTATGAAATACACATTGTTCAAAGAATTATTTAATCGAATCGAACTAACGCATAAAGAATTTCGCGTCCAAATTCCCAAACAATAATGGAAAATAGATTGTCTTAAATATTTTGAATTAGTTTAATATCATGAATTAACATGATAGAATAATAATAAATAAACAACAACGCTTCAAAATCGTGGAAAAAAAATAATGACCATGATTTATTAACTAGAGAGTTTTTGAAATCATAGAATACTAAAATCTGTACAAAATAGTATTATTATGTGTATTTAACGCAGAGTTGTCAATGGCTGAAATTGTTGGTTGTTTATATGTTCGAGCTCTTTTTGCGTTTTCTGCTTCCATATGGAGGATAAATACACAATGCGAGTTCGATTGCGAACCTAACACACAATAAAACGAATCACGACACAATACAAACAATACCGTATGCGATGTAGGGGTTTTCGCATTAGTGCCATATTTCTATTTGGATTAATTCTGTTATTTGATTCCATTTCATCGTAAAATGATAAAGGCAGCACGCCTGAGCGACGGTCTACATGAACTGTATTTAAATCAATATTTGTATTGTTTCCACAGCAGCAAAAAAAACTTGCAACAGTGTCCGATATTTTATGAATCTACTGAATGTTTTGCTGAAAATAATCCCAAAACACTCGTAGGTAGATAATAAATTTTAAAAAAAGAAAATACGGAATCCACGGTTTCAGCATTGACCCCTCCCCCCAACAATGCATATAATGTAACTCGATCGGTTTACAAATTTTTACCTATAACTATATATTTCACTTTGATTGATTATTCGCAATTTGCAATTAGATTCTCAATATTTTACGGACGAGCTTAATCATTGACTTGTCATAACCAGTATTTTGCTAAGTAGCCTAATAAAAATCATGTTTCAATAAGTATACAACTTCAAGGTTTTATATTCTACATTGTGAAGGTCTCAAGATTTACTTCCATATCAAAATAATTCATTTTAATATTCAATCATTAGTAATAAAACGAAATATACGATTCACAATCAATTTGATTTTAATGAAAGACTATGATAAATGAATACCAAATTGCAGCTGTTTTCGTCGAATACTTCGTTTGTTGATTAAAAATACCGTAGTAATTGCTCATTTTGAAATAACTTTGTTATTCCCCTTTCTTTGACAGAATTGCTAGTCAAGCATTTTTCATTAAACCATAATTATCCTTTTCCGATTGAATGAAAATATACCAAAGAGAGTTGAATTGGAAATGCTGAACGCATATTCTATGCATCACATCTAAAGCACGTCACAATCAAGTATCTATTACCTCGAACATAAAAATGTTCATTTGGCTCACGTAGGTCTATACATTGATTTGTGCTTCGTTGAGTCTTATAGTTGAACAAAATTACGAATAGAAGTCAACAGTATAATATAATGCTCATAATTAAGGTCGCTGGGTGGGGAGGGGGCGGTTGCTGAGTTATAAACGTTCAAATTGGCGCAGACTTGCTCGCTTTGCTAATATAGAAGTTTGACTTGCTTCAAGCTTTTTATACATTTTAGACAAGCCAAACTATAGCTCACTGTTTTCTTCTATAAAGCGCCTTTACTATATCAAATGATATTGAGACAATTTATATTATCTATCTGAAGCCTAAAGAGAAATAATGATTTAATTTTCCAATTACTAGGTGTTACATTTTAAAAGTATAGGTTGGGAAATTATATATTATCCTCGAAAATATATATTTTTTCTACGTACAAAAATTACGTTTTAACTAAATGCTACATACATCCTTTGATGCGTTAAATGTGGTACACACAAACATTAAATCGTATCTTTATTGTTAACTTGTGGTGTGCGGGTGCCCGAAATGTCGGATCGGATCTGATAATTAGGGGCTGACCAGACAGTCAAAAAATGTACCTAACCAATTTTCTAGTAACAAATAAATATGTTTGTCATGGTGGAGGTGCCGGTCCAGATTTTACTCATTATATTGGTGGAGGTGCCGGTCCAGACATATTTTTTATTTGTAGCTTACAAAATGCAATTTAAAAAAAGTAAAGACAATAGAAAATGAATGGGAGAAAATGATAATGTAAGATTCATCACAATATAAATTTTGACGACCGTCTTTTCCTTACCCAGACCCAAAAACCCGAAGCAGTTTAGTTCCCGAACCAGAACCCAACCGGACTGTCAAAACTTCTACCCTCGCAGTCCTAATCGTTATTTATTATTAAACATTCACACTTCTCAGCTTGATGGAGTAAGCGGAACTGCCACTTCCACACTTCTGTTCATACATCCTCGCCTCGGCCTCATCATACTCGTATGCTTGTCCGCAGACCACCACGTTGATAGGCCTGCTAAAGACTGCTCGTCTGTTGCGCCTGGTCAGAGTGGCAAGGAAGATAGACCGCTATTCCGAGTACGGCGCTGCTGTATTGTTGCTGTTGATGGCAACATTCGCCCTGATCGCGCATTGGCTAGCCTGCATTTGGTAAGCTATTTTATTCTGTTTGTCAAGTACTTGCTAGAAACAATAGGCGGCTGGCTATGCAGTTTCAACCGTCAGAGTCAGGTGCATGCGCAATGACGTCAGTCGAACTCGCGAGGTAGAAAGATTCTACGAGAGAGCGGACAGCCAGAAATGTTAGTGCAGTGAACGGAATGAACCAGGGGATTATGCTAAAACCCCTTTTGTCTTCGTTTGGTTTTCGATTCGAGAAGATTATCTTGGTTTGTCAAAAAATAGATTCGACCAAATAAAAATAGCAGTTCAGGTTCAGGCACTGGCATATAGAATTATGTTATGTAAAAACTCACAAACAAAATTTAGAAAAGCTATGCTTTGATGTAATCGATAGTAAAGAAGTATAGATAGTTATAATCGATTACCTCATTCTTAGTTGTTCAAGTCGTGTATGAAGGAGGTTGAGCACTAAAATCATTTCAAGAAAAAGTTTGAATTCAAATAAAATAATAAGTATACAAATTAAAGTACTCCTTGAGATTTGATAACTTATATAATATATATCCAATGTTAAAAACTTTGTTCTTATATTTTTTTAAAGATAATATTTTAAACAATTCAGAAATTAAAAAAGTCCATCCCGACCGGGGTTCGAACCCTGGTCCCCGACTAACCAAATCGAGAGTGTTTTTTTTTAGATGCTACAACACACTCTCTGATGCGCTGAACCGAAATAAAGTAAAGAACACGAAAACCTATAAGGAAAATATCGAGTTTCGGTTTATGCAATTTACAATAACGGTTTTCTATGCTCAGAAAATAACAGCGTATATCGGTTTTAGAATAAGATTAGCACTAGCATAAAAAGTTCATTGGGGCAACATGATAATCTAAACATAATATTTTTACTTTAGTTCCAGCCTTTCAAAATGGATGTTTTAAAGTGATTGTTCAGATAATAGTGTTCGGTATATGTTTGGACTAACCGGTGGATGTGCTATACTGATAACTAAATGTGCATTATTTATTTCACATCCCGTTCTCTGCAACGTATGCTGGTGATTGTACCCGCATGCTAGCCCTTATACATTCGATACTGATCCACCACTTTGGCACTAGCGACAAAAACCGACGTTCGCAATAAACATAATATCGCACTAATCGATAACACAAACTATACTTAAACCGAGTTGAGTTGTAGTTCGTGCCAGCGCAAGTTTCATTATTTATGAATACCGAGAATGTTGCCTATTAAATGTATAGACGCATTAAAAAGAATAATTGTTTTTTATTTACTAATTGTAGCATACTATAACAACGTTGTATTTGTCCGGTATCAAATACAGAGATCAAAGTAGTAATTCATTGATCAGCATTACAAATGTTCCTGTAGAAATGGCGGTGCTGAGCCAAATGAACTCTTGTGTGGGAGGCCGTGGGTCCAAAACCCGAAAAAAGCAATCTTACTGAAAGTTTTTTCGTTTTTTTTTAGCAATGTGCCGAAATTTTAACAATTAAAACAGACCGTGGACCTTCTTTTTTACACTAAAATACTAGAGAGGAGTAAAGAGATTAAAGAGTTCCAAGAAAAAAATGCAATAGATGTTCGGTATACATTTTCTGTTTGCTTTGAATGAGGCATTGTATGAAAATATAATTATATTCTTATAATTAATCGATATTCGAATTATGTCATAGTTGAAAAATGTAGCTCACAGAAATCAAGATTATAATTTATATATTGAAATGCATCAAATCCGACGATAATTAATACAACAACTTTATATGGATCTCAACTACTTGGGATGAATGTAACCTGCGCAGGAATTTTACAGCACCGGTCGTTGATATCGTCGCTCAATACTCTTCCTGCAATACTTTCATGCTCCTGCCTTGCACGAAGCACTGTTGCGTTTAAGCTAGAGGTAAAAGAATCAGACATGACACATTTCCCAGTCTCGTAGCACTATTGTTTACTATCCATATACTAATTATTTACATGACGCAACAATAATGACCAGCGCAATGGTTTATTTGGTTTTGTTAGTTCGTTTGTTTGTTTAGCTGTTTAACTGTTTTATCTTGTTGCGTTCGATTCGTAATGTGCTCAATAATCACATTACACGATTGAGTTTCTACTGCTGTAACGAGAGTTTCAAGTGTTCAGAGGTCCGGTAAGTGGAAATGGCTAATTTAGAGTTTAGTCCCAGGCCTGGAAAAAGTAAACGAATGATGAATTATTCAATATATGCAAAGATAAAACGACTTAAATACTAAAACGTGTGTATTTGTTGTTTTAATGTACATATTACGTTATGCCACCAACTGTAAACATCACTACATTCAACAGAACGTTCATTTTAACAGTGAATAATATAATATGTAAATATATACATCAAAGATTATTATTTCTGTGTTTATTTACTTTTGTTTTCTGTTATAAATACACATGAAGCAAAAAACATAATGAAATAGGAAAGCAGAACTTTGTGGCCAATCCACCACAGTGATCCTGTCCTATTCTTAACATTGATAAAATAATAAAAATTTAATCTGTTTTAGTCATTAAGTTTTAGTTATTTTCATATAATAAATTATTCAAGATGATCTAAGAATTTTAAGTTTTAACCTAATATGGTTATAGGATAAAAATATTCAGGCGTGTCCTTTTGAAATAGTTATTAACTACAAGTAAGTTAAGTTCCACCAAAACCTATAGCTTGCAAAGTACCTCCATCATGCCACACACAGCCCAACGATATTTTCACCCGACATGACATTATACTGGGTTCATGTGCCAGCTTCGCGGCAAAGGGAACTTTTGATGTGATAATAACAAGCGTGAAAGGTTCCCTGAGTGAGGTTCGAAGTCGGTTCTCTTGGCAAGTGAGCCACCGAGACCACAAAGTGAACGGTTTCTTACATCTACGAGTCTCTGTGGCCAGGGGGAGTAACTGACTCCGATACCTGACGGGGGGGTCGTTAGCAGCTCGGAACTCGGCTGGGGCGAACTTGCACCGGTGCTTACCATCACCCAACCCCACCCCCTCACCCTCGCTGGCAAAACCACAAACAATTCTACTATTGATTGAGAAACCCAATAGAACAAAAGTGTGCTCATTTACATCAAAGTGCATACCACAAACTTGTGTGTTGTACACAAATGTCACTATACGCAAAAGCGGTTAAGTTCGACCTGTCGTGTTTAAATGTTCATTTCTGTGGAATAATTGATCAAAGTGTCGCATTGCATCGCTTAGTATTGACGAGCGCATTGTGCAGCACGAACAACTGATTGTTTAAAGCAAATAAGGTTTGTGTGTTGCAATAATGCTAGAAACAGGGGGAAAACCCCCACCCCTCAACCTTTGGCTACGCCATTGTGATGTACACTAAAGTTTAAGAGTCATGGGCGCGGCTCAATCTTGACGCTGAGTGTTTCGACTGCAGTACTCTTCCGATTAACCGTAGGAATATCAAAAATAAAAAATTAAGTAAGAAAACTAAATTTTTATTTCTCGTGAATGGCCTTTTTTAATTAAGGACTATTTGTTCCTTCAAGTCCTAACATATGTTCACTTCCGGTCAATGTTTGCGAAGTTTTTTTTTTATAAAATGGGACCATATTTGGGAAACGGCTCATGTACGTGGATTAGGATAGCCTTACTTAATACGCAAAATAAAAATTGTTTAAATAAATAAATAAAATAAATCAATAATTTCGTATTTAGAGTCTACCCACTCAGTCATATAACTTATTTTCAGTGAGGGACATTAAATTAAAGCGATCAAGCCAACCCTGTAATCCCCGACGCAATCGACGAGTGAGCGATAACCAACCAAAGATCGATATTTTTAATAGGAAATATAGCAATCAGTGGTATGGACAGTGCGAACACCCGAGGATCAACGACAGAATCAACAATTGATTGGTGTGACGATGTGGACGTAGTTTGGAAGAGAACGGGCGTACATTTTCGACTAGATTCATGGCGTCCGTGCTTATTTCATTGGTATTTCGAACTTCGTTCAGTCGTACCACTGTCCACAATTCTGCAGCGCATAAAGGCAGGCACTTCTATAAATAATGCAAACTCACAGTTTCGAGATAGATTTAATAGGTCATTTAGCTTGGTATTATGGCGAAGTATCTAGGAGAGAAAATACATAGAGCATGCAGGTAATAGCCATTCTAAAACGAACCAAACAAGCTTTCCTTATCCTGGTTTTTTTTATCTGCAGTTATATATAATAAAAGACTAGAGCATGAATATCGATACGGAGTGCAGTGAGCGTGCGATCGAAATTAAGCGCTAATAGCCTTCTCCCGAGCATTATTTATACTCCTGACCCGACCGAGTGGAGACTAGACTTCAGATTGGTGTTGGTAGCATTTATTTTATTTATTTATTTTATTAATTTATTTAACGTCTATCCTATTGACTTTTTTAAAATATTTAAAAAAGAGGGCAACTTAATAAATCTAATTACATAAATGCAGACACGACAATGAACTTCAGTTAAGTAAATATTTGAAATAGTAATATTAATTTCAATATTTATTCCCTTGTATAACAAATATAAATAACATACATTACTCCAGAGATGTGATATATATTAAAACAAGCATGGATACGGGAGAGCCTGCAGACATTGAATCAACAGATTGTCGAACAAGTACACAAATATCGATTTCGCTTTTGGTGGAGGTGCCGGGTTCAATGATCCCAACTAAGAGCGAGGCTAGCCCCGTCCCCTGACCACTAGGATCACCAAAAACATTCTGTATCATCCTTGTTGAAGGGAAGTGACTACAAATACACGCATGTCAACAGGAGGTCGTGGTGGGGCAAGCACAGAAAGACAGAAAACTGATGATTAATAACAAACAAACATTTTTTTAAAGTTATAAAGTTAGAAGAGTTCATGATAAATATTTAAAACACTTCATAAAAACCTAATGACGGAAATAGTTTTCATTAATTTCCGAAACGTTGTTATTCTTATAAAATAAAGAGTTGAATTCTCTAAAGTGTTTTAAATAACATACAAACATATCGATAATACTGATCGTTTGGGGTAGAATTTAGTACTTAGTACCGCAATTTCTATTCTGGGTCCTCAAAACTTTCACCATGAATGGGTATTGAATTAACATATTGGTTGAAGAGCTAAATTTAGAAGCTGATAGGCTAACGATTTATATCTCCAGTTGATTTACAAGCGAATGACGACGTATAGAGTGGTCGTTGACGCATGATTCGAAACTTGTGGAGGAGGGAAGGTCTATGAACCAAAACATTAGTTCCGTATCTTTGTAAACCCTTTATACCCACTGAGTAATAAAAGCGCAGAGCTCAAGATCTTGGATGCATTCCAAGAGGAACGAGATGACTTACTGATCAATCGTGCTTTGAGGCCGCCGAGGTTTCGGGGCCTGAAACGTCAATAAAGATCGGTATGCAACATAGTCCGTCAGAACTTTTTAAACCATTGGCTGAAAAACGAAAATATTACAGTTAACAGGAAAGATTCATGTTCGAAATCAAATAATTTTAAAATATTGTTCTTAGTAGTTCACCTTAATTATGATTTATTTGCTGGTTTAGTTAAGTTCTTGAATTTTATTAGCCACCGCGGAGAGCTGCTGTCAAACATATCCAACAAAGTTTACAGTGACGTATATTGGTTTGTTGATACACGCGCCTGGAACACTCTATAGTCTATACAATACTGTTTATCAATTTCAAACAATAAACAAACGAATTGAATAAAAATGCACCTAGTGTACAGAGCTTACAGACAAACGTAGGTTAACCCTGTGGTATTACTCATCCTCTCTTTACATGATTCGTGTATATTGATTTATTCTTTCCACTTTTTATGAGTCAATTTAGTTTTTTGAATTTCGAAACAACAATTGAGTGTTATTTTACTAAAATATAAATTATCATATTTTGGCGGTTGATATTTACATCAAGGTTGGTTCTTAACGTCAAGCATGGGTATGAAAGAACTCAAAATAAGTAGCAAATATTACAATATTTGTTTAATACAATGGATCTCCCCAGCGTTCAATGCCAATCAATTAAAGTTTAACATTCATTTTGACTACTCAGTTATGCTTTTAAAAAGTTATATCAACTAAACAATGTAATTCGAGATTACAGTTATTACAATTAAAAAATAACACAATATTTCGGCTGCTTATCTGCAGCCATTTACAAGTGCACCAAGTTTGAATTTCGACTTCTGTAGTCTTCTCTTTTGTTATCCAGATATTGTGTTAATTTTAAATATCAATAGTTAATCAATAATTAGCAGTCCAAATGAAAGAGGGTGCATCACATGCGTTTTAGGCAAATTGCTGTTCGCTCGGCTGACTGACACCACTGGTGCTTGAAATTTTGAACATGGCTCATGAAAGTGAAAATGTAGGTCTCTATGGTAACACATTTCTAAAATTTGTTTTGAAATAATTTATAAAAAATAAATTAGTTTTCACGAATTTCGATTTATTTAAAAAGTCCAAAATTTACTATATTCGTGAATTTTTTCTGGCTGCTCAAGACAAGATTTTTAAAATCTATGAATCTATGAACGTCTATGTATGCCTTATTGACAACTTTGCAAAATTTTATATACGTAGGATGCTTCTTGGCCGAGCGAACTGCTATTTGCTAACTGCCAAATAAGTTAAGAAGAATGCGTTTTAAATATGTCGATGAGAGATCCTGTTCGGTTTTTATTGTGAAAAGTGACACGCGCGGATGGATGGACAGAAAAGTGATGCACATAGGTGAGCTTTGCTTCTTAAAAATGGGATTTACTAATTATTTAGTCTATGCAAATAAATACGATGGGGAATCTAGAGGCACGTAAAGTGACATTTTATTACCATCTCTCTCTTCAACCTGTGTCATCAATAATATAGTCGGTGAATCCTAAATGAGGACAGTGACGAAGGCAAGGATGCAATTTTCATTTCCTCTTTGCAAAGATTCCTCGAGAAGTGGTTTTCACATAAAACTTTTCAGTCTGGTAAAGACGACCATTGGCTTAAAAACTTTCCAAGGCGGGGCTAGATAGTTATAAAACTCTTGAATCTCGTTGTGAACTCAGTACTCACCAACTTGCGAACTGCTGCACTGACGGAAACTCAATATGGTTAGCGCGAGTAGGTACAATTTCAAAAGCAATAGGTTGTTTATTTTGATTCATCCGTCTTTTTATTGGTTTCTTATTTTGTGGCATGATAAGAAAGCAGGCACTACGGTAAGGAAGGAGACATCAAGGGGGGGGGGGGAGCGACTGCCCCGGACACCGTCTTAAAATATACCCATACAAAATGTAAAATTTCACTTCACTTCATTTCTTTTGTACAACCCCATAAAATATTTAGAATTTATGTATTTTCCATTAATTTTGTAGTCATAAATGTACTGTTCACACTATTTTTGTTTATATCAACACACTTCGTTAAGCATTATTTAATATTTCCATAAATATTCACTTGTTTCTTCACAACTTTACACACCGATATATTTAAATTCAAGATAAACACAATGAGTAAACCCCATAAAAATCATCTTAAACATAATTAATTTCCAAATGAAACATGACAATTAAGCAACAGCAAATGACCTCATACAAACATTCATATAAATTAGTTATTATTATAGACAGACAATGCAGTTTGTATAAATGAACGAGCCATCAGTGTGCTTTTCTCTTATTCCGATGTGAGCTTGGAATATTCACTGATCTATTTAAACATTAATAATTTAACCTACATTCCCGAACATGTTTCAAAATGGACGCGTCATTCTTTTGATTGATGCAAGAATTCACTATTATTACCCATTAAATTATTTACGTAATTCTAAAGCTGCAGTGCACTGAATGCGCACAAGTAAAATCGAACAACGCTGCCAGTGTAAACAATTCCCACATAACCCATTTCCTGTCAATTTGTTCCGACGAGTTGATGTTGGCATGATGTATAATTTCCCACAAAGCGAACGTCAGCCAGACAACCATGCAAGCAATATCCACTTCGTACAAATTAGGGAGCGAAGCTATCCTATATTCATAACTTTTCTGTCCGTCCGACTATCTGTAGGTGTGTAGGTGTGTAGGTGTGTCACATCTCACAATAGAAACCGAACATTTTTTTGAGATTGTCCTTCAACAAGGGTTATGCACGAGGTTTTTGGTGACCCAAGGGGCTACAAGGTAGGAGATGTCTATCAAACCGGCACCTCCACCAACAATTTTAACAGGATACAACGTTGCTACCAAATTAGGGTACTCCCAAGCTCTCTCGTGGATAATTATCCAAAATTAATAATGATAATATAATAAATATTAAAATAATAATGATTAAAATTGACTTAAAATCAAGTTTTTGATGTTATATTGTACAAGCAGTCCTATTCACGAGGGCACTTATTAAATGCTTAATTTATGTCCCCAACTGGAAATTATTTCTTATAACGTACAAACAGGTAAATTTATTTTTCTGTCACTCAATGAAATTTGTGTGTACCACGCACTTCGTAGACTCAAGTGTTCCCAAAATTTACATAGTAAGCCTACTACTGCTGGTAAGTTTTTCATTTAGCATGTCTACAAAGGAACATGATACACACGCTAAAACAATCATGCTAACATTTACAGAAAAAAATTGTAACACGGAGTAAAACAGACAAAAAGTGGATTCAGGCTAGCATTGCACAAAATAGCGAAACTACTTCCGGGTAATGAAAAGTCGCCAGCAGCTTGGCTTCCACGCTGCATATTGAATAAGCGTGTAACTACACTTCGTGCATTCATAATTGTTTTACGAGAGAAAGAGTCACAGACGTCATACAATTTTCAACGATAATTGATTTAGAATAGATGTTGACCTATTTCTAGATACAAATTTAAATTCCTTCGTTATAAATAGTCTCTCAAACGTCGCTTTGTCTGTTGAACGTTTTGTTCACAGATCATCAGAGTTGGCGGAGTACCTTTCATAAAACAAATAGCAGAGAATTAAGAAAAGCGCCTTGAGTGGCCTATTGTGGTTTCCGTAATTTTATGCGGCTTAAACTATTCTCATTATTATTATCATTGTTACTAAGGAGCTGTTCACCCATTCTTGTAACAAAATTAAAAGTAATTAAATGCTTAAATTAGAAGTTTATTCAATTCTACGGATGTACACGATGTTGAAAAATAGTAAAAAATACATGTTTGGAAAAGGTTAATTTTCTATGTAACGCTATCACCTACTATGCCTACTAACACAACGAATGTCCAACAAAATTGAAAAGAATTTAAATTTAAATTATTAACAAAATAAGCTTTCCAATACTTCTAACAACGGCTGTTTCTAAGCTTATAGTTAACAATCGATAGCTCCATTATTCTCAACAAAAAACTTTATAAAACCGTTGAAATGCTTTCTGGAAATTCACGAATACAAATATATATTTTTAAATTTACAAAAGTTTATTCGTTGTAAATTAATGTAAAAAACATCAAGCTAACAGTCTGTTGCACGAACGTGTATGGGAAAGGTGAGTTACTTGTCATGAAACGAATCTGATCTATGCGACGGCAAACACTGCGGCGTTCGCAGTAAATTACTTCGAGATTATGCAAAGTATAAGCAAGCAAAACATTACCTCGTAAATAAACGTGAAGAAGAAACAAAACGTTCCATGAAATCAAAAGAAAAGTTGTGTTTTTAGAATAGAAATATGAGGTAGGTATTATGTTAGCAGAAAGCATTGGTTATTATATAAGAAGTTTGGTTGAAATGAGTGTTCGTATTCCCTCGTTCTACAACAGACCCGACGAGATTTTGAAGGGTAAAATGATGGCCATTTAAACAATCTGTAGGACGAATTTTTTTTATAGACTTTAATATTTAAGAGGGGGCGCTGAGCTTGGCCAAACTCAAATGCTTGCACTCAGGTGTTAATGATTTCTGCTAAACGGTTGGTAATATCATTACCAAATTTTGTTAATGTAAGTACTTTTCTATTGCAAAAAAACTACTCATAAAAATCCATTGCGAGAGGTATGTGAAAAAGGTGAAAAAATGTGAAATCCAAAACATGGATTTCAATTCTGGAAATTCCTATTAGAACGTTTTTCTTACGATTTAACAAATTAGCCTGCGCGTTCATATTGTTTTGAATGTTGATATCCAGCATGCAAATTTACGCATAACAAATATGTACACTTGGAATAAATTCCCGAAGTTCACCAAAACTGGGTAAATTTCGGAGATTTCACGATTTTTTAAAATTTAAAATCAAAGAATTTTTTAGGAATACGTTGAATTTAACTCATAAATTGATTCTATATTAAATGTTCGTGTGAAATATGATCCCGGTGTTATTAACCGTTTACCCGGATAAACCTGAAAGCTGAACGCTTAAACTCGTCTTCGCGCCAGCGAAAAAAGAAACATTTTCCAAACTAATGTTTAACTAACGTCTTACTTCGAATAAACGTCTGATTGTCTCTGAATTTTTTTTATACCTGCGTATTTATTCCAAGAAATTATTACACAAGCACGGGTACAACAATACCCAAAGAAGGGAGCGAAGCTTACTCAAAACAACTTTTTCCATAATGGTGTTGGTGCATGTGCCGGGTATCCCTCCTTTAAGAGGGGTGACCCCACTCTCTGATCTCAGGGTAATCAAAAACTTCTCGTTACATCCTTGTTGAAAGGCAATATTTAAACAAAACAAAAAATGCATGACAATTGTCTTGTTCGTGTTTTATCGGTATACGTGGCAGACATCAGACGGACTGATAAGACAGTCATAAATAAAATTAATACATGTTGGGAAATTTCGCTCCCGAAATATAAAAGATTGTATTTGTTATTTTGTATATAATTGGATGAGCGTAGCGAGCGTAGCGAGCGAAGCGAAGATTCCATTTCACTACACTGGAGAAAAAAATCCGGAATGTTTTTTTTTTTTTTTTTTTTTTCTGTATTTTTGTGTGTCTGTTAACACGATTCCGGCTAAACCGATACTCCAATTGCGATGAAATTTTATGGAGGCCTTCGAAATCTCTGAACGAAGAACTGCCACGTTTTTGAGCGCAATCGAAAAATTATTTCTCATGAAAATCGCAATTTTACGATTCTTTTCGATTTTTAAAAAATTTCTTCAGCTTATAACACCTACATGCTTTATCCGATTTAATGATTTTTTCACAGAACCTTAATTTTATGAATTTAGGTATTCGTGTGAAATTTGAGCGCAATCAAAAAACTATTTCTCATGAAAATCGAAATTTTACGCTTTTTTTCTTTTTTAAAACAATTCTTTGACTTATAACACCTATATGCTTTATCCTATTGTAATAATTTTTTCACAGAACCTTAATTTTATAAATTCATATATTTGTGTAAAATTTGTGCGCAATTGAAAAATTATTTCTTATGAAAATTTCAATATTACGATTTTTTCCTTTTTTAAATTACAATTAATTAAAAAAATTTAAAATTTAGGTTAATTTTTCATTTAATTTAATTTAATTAAAAAAAAATCTTCAACTTAGTAATGATTTTTTCACAGAACAACAGAAAATCCGCAAAACACATGGCAGCTCAATGCACCAATTACGCTCATCCAACAACGCGGCGGGACTTAAGCGTTTTCCTAGTATATTGAACGTTATTGATAATATCGCAAAGACTGTATGAAATTAAAACTATTAAATACCAATGAAAACGTTTAGGCTCTCAAAACTTAAACTATGACATAAAACTGATTCACACAGTCGTTCATGCATCTTCGTTCACTTCATAGATGAGCCATCTGCAACCGTTATACTAATTACTTTTCTCGTTCTACTTTCACATAATGTACTCGGGGTTGAGCAGTGGAGTTGTATATTAGCTCAACCAACTGTGATGAGATGCTCTCTAGATCGTCTCGAGATGTCTCGAGTCTTGGAATAGACCTACTGATTACTCACGGATTTTAGAAGAGGTCTGAAGGCGAATGACCAAACACCACCCTCTGAAACAAAGTTTCCATTATAATTAATTACTTGTTGGTGATATGATTATTGTTTACCCATAAACTAATTAAATAATAATATAAGAGACGACGAGTTTCAGGATTGCAAGGTATATGCTGAGAAAAGCTCAAGTAGGAATATCTCCCATCACGAATCAAAGCAAAACCACCGAAGTTTCGCAAGCTATTGTCGAGCCAACTCTCCGTATAGTTTCACTTTAATGATGTTACCTGAACTGTTATTCAAATCCATTGACAACCAACCTATTCGCTAACTTATAATCACACTGTAACTTGGCTGTTAATTAATGGGTACCTGCACAAGAACACCTTTGCAGGGAACATAATATTATTTAGTGATACGTGGTGTTGTCACAAAACAAAACAGGTGGCACTAACAAATGAAGCTATACAAAGAAGTTCTATCCTCAATTCACAACAGAAGACGATGCCACTCTCATTGATAACGTCTTCCTTGCTTAACCAACGCTAGTATGTATTTCAAAGGTAGGAAGTTAGACCTACAAATTGTGGTTTAAAGTCCTTATTTGTTATTTTTTTTATTAGATCAACGTCATTTGTACCTTAATCCTGGGCCCGTTAAATGATCAAACGTGATTGATTACTTCCTTAGCTTAGCTTGTTTCAGCGCAGTGTTTCCCCCCATATTTTTCGGCCATTGTAAATAAAAGTTCCGTTTATGCTATTCCGTGCCAATGTGGATCCTTATACATAGGTGAATCTAAGCGACCATTGGCAGTTCGGGTGAATTAGAACACAAGAATACTGTAACACATTGTAAAGTATATAATTCCAAAATCGCAGAACATGTATAAAAACCATCATTTCATCGATTGGGAGAATACGTATGCAATATGAGAAGAAAAGAATCCAATTGGAATAAAAGGAAATTCAAAGAAGCTTGTTTCATGGCATGTACATCTAAAGTCATGAGTACTCCTAGTGCCCATTGTCCTCCAATATGGAACATTTTTTGTCCTAAAGTAAGGACTAGTGCATTGCTGTCTTAAACTTGATGTTTTGACGATTTGGTGTTTATGTTCTTGCCCTCACCTATTATTTGTACATAATTTGTTTCTGCAATGTTTAATTTTATGTTAATCATTTGTTGGCATGCATGTTTCATGGTCGTTTTTGTTATTTTTAATATTTATTTGTATTGTTAAAATATAACTTTGTTCAACCTCAGTTTGAGAAAGACACTCGACTAGTGTCGAAATAATAGTATTAAAAAAGTATTTCTTACAAGAACAGTGAATGTCCAATAATTACATTTTAATAATTAAAAAGATACGATGTTTTAAGCGCGTTCACGTTTTAAATTAGGAAGAAAATCTCCTCTATATGCATCAGTTTCTGTCCGTCCGTCTGTGCGTGTCACATCTCACGGTCCAAACGGACATAACCTGCAACGTTTGACTTGCGGTATTTTTGGTTGACTTTGCCCTTTGTCACGGATGACATAGAATGATTTTGGTGACCTAACGGGTCGGGGCTATTTTTACTTCAAAATTAGATATTTTCGAACCCGGCACCACCACCAACATGGATTTATTTCCGTTCATTTCTTCAACATGTATTGATAAAGTAGCGTCGTACCTTATTTTGAATGTCCGTGATAGTTTAAGTTAACGAATTAGTTGGTTGTGAATGCACTTTACTATTCCAGGTACGCGATTGGCAATGCTGAGCGTCCTAACCTGAAGAGCAAGGTAGGCTGGCTGGATCTCCTGGCGAACGACACCCATCAGTTCTACTACGCCAACAACACCGGCGGCCCCACCATCAAGAGTCGCTACATCACGGCACTGTACTTCACATTCAGTAGTCTTACATCTGTTGGCTTCGGTAACGTTGCTCCAAACACTGATTCGGAGAAGATATTTACCATCTGTGTGATGCTGGTTGGATGTACGTACAATTTTGTTTCATGTAAAATTAACTCATTACAATAACGAACCACACAATTAATCATAATCCTCTATGACCCCATTACCAATTCTGGTGTATTGAAGGTTTATAATTAATGATCCATCCACTAATACGAAAATGAGTTTTGTTACAACGTTTTGGAAGGTTTCTACATTACTTTGACTAACCGTTAAATGATTGACAATAATAATGACATTCTGTCAAAAACAACCACAGTTTCGTGGATGATTTATTTCATAAAAACACAAAGTTATTTTTAATGAATAAGGCAAGTAGTGAAACTAAAACGCTTTAAAACAATTGATTACTGTAAATACAAACCCAAGGTGTTTTTTTTTTTTTATAAAATTATACAAAACTATGAAGATGGTTCAGAAAATGGCTTCAAATACTGCTTAAATAAAACACAATGTTCATAAGGATCAGTAGATAGTTAATTTATAAACTTATTGATTTAATAAACCTGTTATATTATTATTTCATTTTAAACGAAAAAATCATCCAAATGCTCCAATAATGATTTGGATATTAGGTTACTTACATAAACTTCAAAAGTCTGAGAATTTTGTGCGTAACACATTCTTTAACAAATGTACCTTGATTAATTAATAACGCAGTCCTATGACATTTTATGGAATTAATTTCTTTAAAATAGATCATCGTTATTTGTATATAAAACACTAGAGGGGTATTTGATGTAGGGTAAGTACTTATTGTGAATGGTGTAATAGTAAACTTTTATCGAGATGGAGCTCTTAGTGGATATCTTTGAAGTAAATCTCAAGATCCCATGATATGTTTAACGAGAGTAAAGGAAGAGGTTTTCCTCTAACCGGGGCTCGAGCTCAAAACCTCCAGCTTAAGATAGCTATACGTTATTGCTTCTTGCTTACAAAGGAAATAGGCCAAGCTCTGAATTTCATTGTGTTTACTGTCACAGCGCAAGTCTTCTAAAAGCACTGTAATAAGTCGTGTGTCTGCAGTTTCGCAAGTCCAATGGTAGGTTGAGTACAGCAGGAAGTTAGATTAGATTTTCAGTCTAGACATTTTCTGATTAGAATTGCTATCAAAAATAATTACGTAACATAACTAATCGTTTTAATAATTAACTAGCTACATTTACTATGTTTTTGCATTAAATTAAAGATTCAAACGAAAATAACTTAACTTTTTTACGCTGGAAAAGTTATTTAACATATTTCAATAAATTTAATGTTTTCCTTGATTAAATCACATTTTCTCCATTATGTCAGGAAGGACGTTGTGGACTTATCATCTGTCCACTAACTGCGCACATTTAAATTTGTTACCAAAGTTTTCGACTAATCTTTGTCGTCTTCTTCGTCTTAATTATTATTATATTTATTTTCAAATATTATTTATAATTATTGTATTATTAACTAAAAGACTGTACGTTAGGGTTACATTATACATTAAAAGTAGCAAGCCGATGATTTATCGAGTCCGTATGTTGCCATAAAATTTACAACTACTGCATGCAGTTTCTAAGCCATGCCCCGCATATGAATCTAGCGTTGTCTTATCTTTCCAGCTCTGATGTATGCGAGCATCTTCGGCAACGTATCCGCGATCATTCAACGTCTCTACTCCGGCACAGCACGCTACCACACGCAGATGCTCCGAGTGAGGGAGTTCATACGGTTCCATCAGATCCCCAATCCGCTGCGGCAACGCCTAGAGGAGTATTTCCAAGTAAGTAGAACCACAAAACCACAAAGAATGCTAATAGCAAGTATATACACCATACCTCGGGCAAACTAATTGCAATGCTAGTGATAATTGGAGTCTTGGAAAATTTTACTTCTCAACAAAAGACGTCTCTTTAGTATAAGAAGGCAATTATGATGAGAACAATATTGCTGCAGGCAATTTATGCAGGCATAAAACTGCTTGCAGTCTTTTGAAATGTCGTTTGTTCTTTTTTCAATGCATTACGACGGAGACCATAATTACGATTTATTTCATACATTTGATGTCTATCTGCTTTTAGCATTGCTTTAGACTAGAACAGTGACTTCATATCGTCTTCTATGACGCCATCGAGTGAAATATTTAACACGCCATTGCAATTTGTCCGACTGTGGATTCGTAGAAATGAGCATGTTACAAATTAATGGCATTACTTTCTTATCACGCAAAAGAGTTGCGCTGACATTTCGGTGTATTGCTTCAACAATAATTTATTTTTGCTTGCGTACTGAGCGGACATGCTACTTAATTACTTAATCGCAAAGAAAAGTTTGCAGTTTTGAAAAGCTAAAAAGCTTAGAATGTGGCTAATCGTTAAGAAGAAAAAATATTGACTATTATTGACGTTTTAAAATACGTTTTCTGTGAATCCACTGTGATTTGATTTTGTATTTTGGGCAAGTGGTTCGGTCAAAATATAATGATTATCAAGAAGGGAGTGTAATTTCGGAATGAATATTTTTGTATATTTTGAGTATATTTATGCACAGTTTCAAAACACAATTTTCTTAGGGGCCATTTTTAGATTGGTATACAATTCTGTAGTATCTGAGTGAAACCAAAAATAATCAGGCTAAAGCCGATTAAAGAAATTCTCCAAAATTAAAATTTTCGAAAATTTCAGGGATCAAAAAGTTTTAAAATCGTGTAAAATCACACAAGATATAATTTTTAGTGGTATTTATGCTATAGATCATGTGCAAAAATTAATATTTGGGGGTATTTGGAGGTTAGGCGTAGTTAATTATTGATCATGAACGTTCCCCTCCGTAGCACGCATGGACCTACACTAACGGCATCGACATGGACAGCGTGCTCAAGGGATTCCCCGAGTGTCTCCAGGCGGACATCTGCCTCCACCTGAACCGCAACCTGCTGACCAACTGTCCCGTGTTCGACGACGCCCCGCCTGGCTGTCTCCGGGCGCTGTCCCTTAAGTTCAAGACAACTCATGCCCCGCCCGGCGACACCCTGGTACTCCGGGGTGACGTGCTCTCGTCGCTCTACTTCATCTCTAGAGGATCCATCGAGATTGTCAAGGACGATATTGTCATGGCCATATTGGGTGAGATTCGACTTAATCTACCACCAGAACACATACAGCAGATTATGTCATTTGGTGTGCTCCACAAACATAACGATTGATTAATTTTTGTTGCTAAACGACTCCATTATTGTTCAGATTACGTGGTTTTTAAGCGTACGCAGCTTGATTTTTACGACAATTTCTTCAATTAATACATATGACAGTATAAAAAAATTAAAAAAGTGCCTCCACCGGGTTTTCTTTTCTGTACATAAAACCATCATAATAGTCATAGTCGCCTACTTTAAAACCCAGGTTAAATATAATACATTTAGGTTAAATATTATTTTTAAAACATGTAAATAAGTAAGAGTTAATTTGACTGTAATTAAATGAGTAAATGAGACAATTCAATGAGTATGAGTAAAGAACTAAAGAAGTAAGGGCGCCAAATGAATATAAACTTAAGACTTAGGTAACTTCCAGTTGTTTTTAAACTGAACATTAAACCAATAAATATTCCACGGATAATTAATGGATTTAAACGGACAGTGGTGGCTCGAGCGTTAAGCGCGCGACTCTGATTCGGGAGGTCCCGGCTTCAAATCCCGTCGAGATTGTCAATCCTGAATGAAGGTATTTCCCTAGGTTTTCCTCAGTAATATTGCAAATAAAAGGGATTGACTCCTCTTAAACAACCCTCGGGCATCCCTTCAGAATTGTCCTATCCGCAACATACCTAGTTAGACACCTGAAGAGGGGCATGAATTGCACCCTGAGGTTTCCCAAAAAATTATTTTTTGTACGGATTTAAAGTGTGGAATGAAGTTGGTGGAATAACTCATCTACATAACTCGCAAATAAGTAAACATACCTGGAGCTTATAATTTAGTGAAAACGGCCCTAAATAAATCTATATATCTGAACCAATATCCCCATCGATATTAAACACCTATAGTAGGCTAGATCCGCATTCTCCAATACCTCCGCACAGGCGCGAGCGTAGCGATTTGAAGCGTCAATCCCACCTTTTCAAAATGGCGATTTGGCGTTTTTATTTATACTTTTTTAATGCAATAAAGTATTTTGCTGGATTGTTTGATATGGTTTTATCTTGTGCAGCATGGGAATGCACAAACAGGAACAATAAGAAGTTCTTGCTTAAGGGAATTTAGTAATCATTTGATGTTAATGTCTAATATGTCCACCTGTCAAACTGACGGCCATCTTTAAAAATATTTTTTTCTACAAATCGCTCCCATCTACTTAACATGCGAACCAACATTTACAAGATGGCTTCAAATTGTCACGGAAGTGGAGCAAGACGGCGGATCTAGACCACTTATGTTTAATATCAATGAATATCCCCGTCACAGTTTGAGCGTAAAGTTGGCCAGGTGTCCCTCTCCTTGTTTCATCAAATAAAAAGCATTTTCCCAATTAGCCTCGTTGACTTATTATGCATAACATTAGCAATGCAGTGGTGAGAACACCACTATAATAGTTAACACAATAACATAATCAGCCAGGCACTCGTCAACATACATTATGAAAGACTTTGTACAATAAAGGGCGGACATTGCCCTAGTTGAGTACTCGGGGGACGAAGTATGCAAATAGGTCGCCCTTCTACCTTTCCAGGGCATTCTCATGTAAATTTAGCTGAAAATCCAATATCCTTAAGCTAGAGCGAGGTAACGCCGACCAAAGTTCGCCAAATTGCTCAGAAAAACAGCTTAAAGTAAGCAAATAAAACTTCGTAGGGAAATGCATTACATTATGCAGATTGAAGAAATGAATGGTTTAATGGCAGTTCGTACGATAAACTGAGTAATAAATGATTTCCTATTTCCTTTTGCAAGTTATGTCTTAATACCAATCTATCCTTCAATTTCCAGCTATTTATAGTAATACATTTCGTCGGCTTTTTCGAGTAAAGCGTTGGTGCAATGTTTGTTTTATCAAATTTCCCACACTGGATACTTATTAATAGAAATATCAAAAATAAGAAAATATAGTCTACAACTAAAGAAAACATAAAAAATTAATAATATAACATTTAGATGTATTTTCTAAAACTCTACAATCAATAGAAACTAAATTTTGCTTGATATATTTTAATTGACAGGAAGCCATATTTCATTTATACTTTCTGATACTTAATAACAAAAAAAGACGCACCGCTTTTGAGTAATATAATATTCAAAAGATAGTTATTAATTCCATTCAATCTTTAATCATTTTTGCAATCTATTCTGTGGATGCAGAAAAGGGAATATTCATCAGGGTTTGCACAGCTCTATAAAACTGAAGACTAATCAATTCCTGTTTGCAAAAGAAGCTCATAAATCCCGAGTTTGCAGTAGTCTCAGACGTTGTGAAACCATCCGTTATAAAGCTTCAGACTATTCTGAAGAGAAATATTACTTAAACTTACTTTTAAAAAAAGGTGCTACACTAGACTCTATAAAAAATGACCTCTTTATCGAACGCCACCCGCTTTCCATGCCAACATTTCTACCGCCCTCCGACCCCCTCCCCCTCCCCGCGATACCCACAACACCCGCGGTACGTTGGGTTATGAGTTCTGTAAACAGTGAATACCTAAGACAAATAACATTTTAGATTCTTAATTGGGAACGTCATACGTTAATAACAAAACGTTACTTGGGTTATCTTGGTCAAGATGTATTCATTTTATTTATTTAGCTTCAAAACTATTATACATTACAACACATTTACAATACAATTACAATACTTTAACAAAATGAAACATTTTCTTAGTGACTCGAGACAAGAAAGTCGTTCCTGTTTATACACAACAATTTAAGTCTGTAAGGGCGCAAAAATACATTTTCAAAAATATGTATAAAAAGGAGTTTTTGAGTAAGAACATTATCCTTTTGAGTAAACCAAAACTGTTTTTGTCGTCCATGCATACTCTCAATATTACGGCTATCTGTAAGCATTTTTGTGGATAATTTGAACCAAAAGAATTGAAATTTTTAAACTTTTGGTGGAGGCGCCGGGTACGGACTAAATTTTTCTTTAAATGTAATTCATTTTTTTTGTTTATCAACAACAGGGCAATGCCCCACAAGTGTAATACAATATGAATAGATTATAATAATTATAATAATAAGAAGTCAATATACCTTAAAATGCAATTTAAGGAAATGTATTGATACAATGTAATTTGAGAAAGACGTACATTTATTTCAGAGCGATAATTGGGTTAGCTTGGTTGAAAAGTGGAATTGTCCAATTAAAATGGGATATTCCCGTAGTAACTCGTATACTGCGACTGGGACAACAAAGCAGTAATTCCATTTACAATTTAAGACTGTGGGTGCAAATTTGTTTTCAAAAATATGTATATAAAAGCAGTTTTTGCGTAAAAACGTAGCCTAATCCTTTTGACTAAACCAATACAGTTTTTTTTCGTCCATGCATACTCCCTATATTGTGACTATCTTGAGGCATTTTTGTGGATAGTTTGAGCCAAAAGAAATGGAAATCAAACTTTTGGTGGAGGTGCCGGGTACTCAATAATTTTTCTATAAATTCAATTTAATTTTGTTGTTTTCAGGGCAATGACGCACAAGTTAATACAATATGAATAGAATATTATTATTATAATAATAAGTTAGTCAATATACCTAAAATTGCAATTTAACAAGGAACATGCATAGATAGATACATTGTAAATTGGGAAATACGTACATTTTTATCAAAGTGATACTTGGGTTAGCTTGGTTAAGAAGTGGAATTGGCCAATTCAAATAAAATATTCCCGTAGTAACTCGTATACTGTGACTGGGACAAAAAAGCAGTTTTTTCGGTTGCAAATTTTTTTTTCCAAAAAATGTATTATAAAAAGTAGTTTTTGAGAAGAACAAAACTGTTTCTTTGTCCATGCATAGTCCTAATATTGCGGCTGATTTAAAGTATTTATGAGGATAATTTGATCAAACATTAATGAAAATGATAGATTTGGTGGAGGTGCCGGGTACGGAATAATTTCACTTTAAATTCAATTCAATTTTTGTATTTATCATAGCTAGTTTTATATTTCGCATTGCTACATTGTTGTCCTATGAAAGAAGCTTGGGAATGTATAAATCAATATTTCAGGAAAGGATGACATCTTCGGCGAGAACCCATGCCTCCATCGTTCTTTGGGAAAGTCCTCGACCAATGTCCGTGCCCTGACTTATTGCGACCTCCATCAGATCTATCGAGACGATCTTCTTGACGTCCTCAACCTCTATCCCGAGTTCTACCAGTCGTTCGCCAACAACCTTGAACTGACCTTCAATATGAGGGATGTAAGTAGCCGCTTGGGACGATGCTGGTGGACTTGATATAAGAACGACAGATCCGAGATTTATTGTTTTGACAACCTCATGCTTATTTAGAGTACTGATTTGTTGGTAATGCGAGTGAACTCCTGAGGATTATTAATTGTCACTCGTTTTATGAACGAGAACAGGCACACAATGCGATTTATAAATTAATTCATTCATTCGTATTTAGAGTCTACCCACTCAGTCTAAAACAATGATAGAATCAAGTCAAATTGTTGATATTATTCTCTAGTAGCATGGACATAAGTTAGTTCAAGATTAGTGCAGCTGGTTAACAAGCGGAAGATGATGGAATGCAACTCCATTTTGGGGGGAAGTAAAGCTACACCAAGATATTGGTCTGAAATGGCAAAACAAAACCAATGACGATTTCTGTAACAGCAGGTTGCCGGTAATGAGCTGATTATAGAAACAGCAGTGCCTAGCAACAAACCGTCACTTAAAATATACATTATTTATGTTTGTCACCAATGATCATGACAACAATTGGAAGTGACACTTTCCAGAGGAACTCATGCAAGTTCTTTGCAGGAGGAGATAGCAGGCGTAGATCCTAGAACTGCCCGCACCCGAGCACATCTTAGATCGAGGTCCCCGTCCCGCGATCGAGACTCGGTGACACGGCGTTTGATCCTGAAGCCAGTTAGAAGAAAGAAGCAATCAAAAAACAAAAATAGCCATGGATCACAAAACGGGACTCTCAATGATCTTTCCAATAGCCATGATTCTAGCGAAGACGGCTCCGAATAGTAAGTATAGAGTCCAACAGCAACCGGAGGAAGCCTCCTAGGCCAATGACATAAAAAACGATATATTAGATTTTAGGCTTCTGTGGGAGATTTCAAGTTCTCAATTTAGTTTAAATTTTCCCACATGAAAGTGAGAAAGCCAGTCATTATAGGTCTTGCTTGGGCACTCATTTACTAAATACTTGTAGTTGTGCAATCTGTGATATTCATGTTGTTTCAGTGGCAAACCTCCCGGACGAGGAATCCTCGAGTTAACTCCGGATAAGGGGAACCCATACTCCGCTGCACCTTTCTGCTTAGACATGCCTGACGAAGAAAAGAGGAGACGCTCCGCGAGCCTGCACTCAAAAGCAGGTACTGATAGAAATAGTACCTTTTGTTTCCAATTATTCTGAACTTGATGAGAATCGATAACTTGCACGATTGCTGGTAGTGGTAACTTCGAACTCCCGAATAAGTAGTCCGAGAGGCACCTCTTAATGTACAATGTGTCATCGCAATATGCGTTTTAGTTTGTAGTTTCCAAAGAAAAAAAAATGTTTACTCAAACAGAGACGTGCTTTGGCGTAAACCATGCAATCTCCACGTACTGTTGACGATTTAACAACAGTGTTGATCGGATATTGAATCAGTTTGGATGGGGTAATCTCTCTACTTCACATTTACACATGCACGCACACAAAACTTAATACCTTCCATGTATAAATTCACACAGATGTATTGTTTAACTGTTCCATTATGGATACATTTCATGAAAGCAATGATTCTAAAACAAACATGCATTCCCTACTAGTGAACACCAAGCAAATAATATTGGTGATGCAATTCTAAATGATCAGTTTATAAAACTAACAACGTTTGTTAACGTAAAAATATGAAAGCAGGCATGAGAGAAAGGTTTTAGAAACAGCTTCAAAATATCCCATCATACCGATGCTTCCTATATAATATACTTATCAGAACCACCTTTACCCCAGCCGCGTGTAGTTACATCTTTTCTAGTGTTAACCATACCCAATACCTTCCCTCTTAATGAGAAAAACGCGAACCTCAAGGAGAATTTTTTGGACGGTTGATAATCTTAACACCTTTCTCTGTCCCAGTGTCGGGTGTCGGAATGATATCGCCTCATACGGCCCTCCAACGAATGTCCAGCCAACCAATAACAGTGGCATCTACCATCCAAGAAGCATTAGCCACCACCGACCGCTCCGTCCGTACACCATCCCAGGCGCATCTGCCGACCATCTCGTCACTTAGCCAAGCTACGGAGTCAAGCATTTACACAACGCCATCCCCTCCTATACATTCCAACGATGTGAATCACACTGACCTTTTGCATCAGTATCCTCGTAATGTGGATAGCTCCAGAAATTTTCCACAGCAACCAAGTATACCCCTTACACAGGGTGAAGAGATTACTGTGTTTGGTTCCCAAAACAGTTCTAGGAGAGACTTTGATGTATATTCCAGAATAGATCAGTTATCAAGGTAAGGTTTTACTTGATATGTTGAGTCACTAGATCCTCCTTCTCTCACTGGCCAAAAGACAGATTCAGATTAAGAAAAATGTTTATTCCCAAGAAAAAGGATGGATGAATTAACTTGATGCATAGTTTAGTTTATAAAATTAAAGTGACAAGATTAAAAGTTTTTTACTCAAAAAAGAGCATCATCAAGAGAAACCCACATAGCACAGTGTTCGTGTGTGGGCAGTTACAAGACATATTAAATGCATCAATAATCACTAGATGTCGGCATTGGTGGACATGCCATTGTAGTCATTTATATAATTTTAATACTTCAAACTTCATGTGCACTTAACTTTAGCCAGTTCTACTCCAAAGGTTTGTTTTTATGACATGAAAAATAAATAAACTGTTTATGTTTTACGTTACAGACAGCTTCAATCTTTGGAACACTCTGTGACTAGCGACGTTCGACTGATATTAACTTTGCTACAACAACAGAAGAGGGCCTCAGAGTCATCAGGATCTTCAATTATACCGGACTACAGGGAGGTGAGTAAAACAAGGGCATCTGTTTCAAGCAGTTGATACACAGTAGAGCAGGTATGTTATGTTAGACGATCAGCCACGGACAAAACCGGTTGTTTGATGCTGAGCCTGGTGTTTCAGTCTTCTTCCGACTACTGCGGCAGATCAACGAGGGATCGTCCTCCTCGACCACAAAGAAGCTATAGCGTATCACAAGACAGCCACTCGGCTCCTTTCAGGTAACTTTGCGACACGTTGTGTACTCCACCAACATGCATTTACCAGAATTATCTGTCAAATGAGTATCTTTAAACTTGCTATTGTTGCAGACCATCAGCTTAAGCATCTTGGCAAAAAAAAAGAATATTTACACCTGTACATATTTTAATGAGTTAATTTTTTTTTTGATATACTTGCGTATGGAAATGGCTTTGGAACGTGAGTATATAACCATAAAACATCAAACATTTCAAATATACTTTTGAAACTACAACCACTCCAACGAGACCTGTATCTTTCGGATATGGCAGGTTTCATATGACACTAGTCTTCAAAATGGGCTTCCCGAAACCCAAATGAGTGTTTCTTTATGTAGAATTCCAATTTGGTTGAGTTGTTGAGAGTGAGAGAATTGTACGATGAGCTATTAAGAAACTGATGAGTTTTTATCATCATTGATTCTGCCCTCGAATTGTGATACAATTGATTAGGTAAACATTAAATCGTAAATCGTTCATGTATCATGATTGCTTTCATAAGGATTATGAATATTCATGAAGATAACTATTATTGGTCCATTCTACTATTTTAGTGTGCAGACTTTCTCAATGGTTTCCCGTCTCGTTTCAGACTTTCTCAGTGGTTTCCTTCACGTTTCAGACTTTCTCAAAGGTTTCCATCCCGTTTCAGACATCCTCGAGCAGATGATCGTCAGTCGACTGATGTGGCCAGCAGCTGTGACTCACGCCAACATCGCACGAGATATCCAGATACTACTCTCCATACTGTGACACCTGAGCCGAATTCAGTGCGTCACCACGTCACAAGCATTCCACAACGCAGCCAGTCGCAACCAGTGGATCTCGCAAGGGTAACTATAGCTGGCAGTACTCCTTGCAGACTCACTCGGGTTGTGTGATGAGTTGTGAAGCAATCTTAATATGTCGAATCAAATTTATTTACAGTAGAGAAAGTTAACTGGTTAACTAAGGGGAGAAAGCAGATTGTCACCACTTTTTTTAACGGTAAAGCAGAAATTTATGAATAAGAGGAGAGTATAGATGTATTAGGGTTGAGAAAGCGGGAGATGTACTGTACGTTTCAATGTAAGATATACTCGGTATAGGAACTCAAGCATCAGAAAAAAAATGGCTTAATGCACTTTATCATTAGCATTAGCAAGTAAGGATATCTAGAGATTTCACTCTAGAAATTTGCGTCCACGCATTCGTATTCGCATTTCATCCCATACCAATGTTGGCTCGATATGATGTGTTGCAGATGATGGCGAACTAGTGGGGGAATGGGGATGGGTAGAAAAGACGATGTTTATAACGATATAATAGACAAATACTTGTGATGTCAAGTTGAACAGCTAAATAAGATGACCCATTCAGAAATCAGAGAAAGGTTTCTGAAAGCGAATTGTAATTTGGTTTCAGGCCCAGTTTGCGTTCAATTGGGACCAAGATTCCCCTCCTAAAGGTGATTCTCAGTCGGCATGGTCGATCCAAAACTCCCGGAGAGGTGTGATATCTGAACAGAATGAAGGCACCTCCCACCAGGTATTCCAGGAGCGACCGGCAGTTGCTGAGCAGCAGGCATCCGTTGCGAGGCTAGATTCTCTTGATGAGCTGGACCACAGGGTAAGAATCACGTTTCCCGTAGTCACTGAATCACATTCACATTGAGTGATCCTTGAGCTGTTGCGTCGTTTCGATGATGAGGCACTGCTCGACGTTTCGCCACCAATATGTTGGAAGCTTTTTCAAGTCTGACCAGTCTTGAAGAAGCCACCAACATGGGTGGCGAAACGTTGAGAAGTGCCTCAATATCGACACGAAACAACAACCCAATGATCACTCAAAACTAATTTATCTCATTCGTGAAAGTCTTCAACATCGTATTACCTTTTATGTTGAAAGTTCTGTATGTAGAAATCTAGACTAACATTCCATGTAACCTAACTTGCACTTGTCTTATTAAACATAATAGTATTGTTAGTTATTCGGGTTTAAAGGCACATTTTGTTTAAGGGCGCTCCAACCGTTAAGTCATAGTTCGCCACTCTAGCCTAGGGGATGTGGAGAGGAAAAATCCACGCTAGTCAGAACCAGCCACGGGTAATAGTGGGGGCAAGATGGCGAGGGAAAGGGGGAGGGGGAGGAGTCCCCGACAACGACTCGGGACGTTATTGCCCGTCATTATTTGATTATTGTTCGTTCTGTTTCAGGAACCCAGGGCTGGTGATTGCGAGTCTCCACAGTCGAAATCGTCAGACGTCTGAACGTCGGTGTCATGAGCTTTTTATCACACACGGTTCGAAAGTTCAACTAAAGCATTTTCAAAAATGCACCACGTTCAGTATTCTGTCCCGTCCGTAATTAATCTTAAAATACCAATTACTTTAACCGGTGGGACCTTAATTAAACTGTTTATTTTTCACTTCAAGTATATACACTAGGCCAAGTGAGAATGTGCAATATGGCTTGCACCTTACACGAGAAATGACAAAATTGAGTCAAATATTTCGATAGTCCCGATGGCGCGTCAAAATGTATACTTGATGCAATTTAATTAATTATATTTGTTTGTATTATTGTATTGTTATTATTTTTATTATTATTATTATCATCATCATTTTTATTATTATTATTGTTGTTGTTATTACCTCTATAATCTAGCGGGGTCGAATAGGTTTACCGTAACAAGTACAGTTTAGTTCCTATTTGTTTGTTATTTAGATTATTCTGTGTACTCACTGTAACTAAACTGGGTGTATTGTAAGGTTTATTGCCTAGTATCAATACACCTGCTGACTGGCCAATTTCTAGTCAAATCTGAGATTGAGAATATGCGAAAATAATATATAATACCTACATTAAGTTATCCAGTTCACAATAGGTGTAGCGTATGTGTCCAATTTTACGTTTTGTCGCCAGTACATATTGTTCGCTTAGGTTGACGTTTCATCTTTTTTTTTAAAGTGTTGATGTATTCGAGATGATCTTTGAAGAACGCAACAATATAGTGGGTGGGACATCCATATCACATGGCTGTTTTATTGCTACGAGTGTCTAATTAAATTCCAAGTTTGTTTTACGAAACGTCAATCTTAACGATCTGCCACCCCCCCTCACACACACATAAAATATATGTACCCTAAAACAAAGAAACAAACTAATTTGAATGCTACAGTTCAAATCTACTCATCACTGTACACAACCCAGTTCTCGTGGAGTAATATTCTATCTAGTAGACTTAGAAAATGTGGAACCTAATTTTTAAATGATCGTAATTTAAAATAATATTTTGTCATGCAGTGACATCCTAGTGTCTATTTTCGTGGCAGTAGCCAATCAATTGGCTACAATCTATGTACCACGTGCTATCTTCCATTATGATTTATAACTACTGTGCATTTCCTACTCGCAGACTGTATGTCGATTCATCTTTAGCCCTAGCTGTGCAGGCGGTGAAACGGAGCAAGATTTGTGTGGCCTAAACATTTTAAATGAGTGCTATTGCACTAAAATATTCTACATTTAAACGATTTTATGACGAGTATGGTGTGATTATTTCATTGTTGGCATTTCTGACAGAACAATTTAACTTTTTACGGTTTAAGAATGATTTTTATGTTTTATATTTTAATCTATACTCAGACATAAACCAAAAAGTTGCTATAGTTTCTACTATTTTAAAGAGTGAACATTCAGCTAAAATTTACTACAAAAACTCGATATTTTAACCAATTTATTAAAACTGTCACCAAACAATATTTATAAATTAATATTCAAAGCTTGATTTAATTTTTTTATGTTTGGCATGTTTAGTAAAATCAACCATTTTGGCACCAGAATAAACTATAAACTCTTATTTAACCTGACCCCTAGTACCAGAATAGGAGTAAATTAAAATAATCCAAAAGTACAGATATTTGCAAACAAATTTATAATTTTATGTATTGGGCTGTAAAGGTGACGCCAATACTTCCCTACATTATTTTAAAACAAAAAATGGCATGCAATTATTTTAAAACGTTCAAATAATATATACAAGCCTTTAAAATTCACTTCGCGGATGGTTCTGTAGTTGATTGCACTTCTGTGAGAGTGCAAAATAACCGTTGGTATATGAGTAGTGCAACTGAATTGCCTTAAATGACATATAGTTGGGTCGAATACTCGTGCATACTGCATAGGCCTAGAGGACGTGGTTAGTGGTTCTCTTTCTTGGGGGAAGAGTTAGTAGTTGCTCAAAGTAAAGGGTAGGCCTACAGACGCAAAGGCTGACAGTGCCAAGTGCATATAAGATGTTACTAACTGCACTTGATTGTTTTATAAGCTTACTCTTATTTCTTTGCTAGTTTGCATAATTCGACCCATTTAAATTAGCATTGATAAAAGTTGAAGTTTAATTGCAAAAAGTAAGCTGTGATTTTTTATAGCACAATTATATCTGACTTTGTTGAAAATAAGTCACGAAATGCTTATCATTATTTTTCAATTTCAATCTTAATTACTTCTTAAATTATACATCTACGTCGTAATAATTATTCCTATGACCATTTTTACACCTCTTATCACTTCTAGAATCTAAAATAGAATACGATAAAACTATTTTAAAACAAGACATTTGGGGAAAAATTCTAGTGTTTTTTTTTGTAGTTTACAAACCAGAGAAAGCTTCTAGCTTAGCCAAAAATAGAATTGAATATAATAGTAGTTACGTCTTAAAAAACATAGACAAAATATGTGTTAAATTTATTTATTCCGTATTTCAAATGAGAAAATCTCCCGATGTAATTTCTTTGTCATGTTCGTATGTGGATATCAATGTTAGATTCGAGATTAATTCCACCATATCCCTAACTTAAAGGCCCTCTGAGTTAAACTAGGTTTAGTGTTTGATTTTGATATGCACTAGTTAAAAGTACGATCGAAAACACTATGGAAACTATTGGATGTAATTATCGCGTTTTGTTTTTAGATGGAACACTCTACGCACTGTTATGTTACGTCACATAATAGTGAGTTACCGGACGAAGGTTTAGATTAGCACAGCACATAACCTGGTAAACCTTCGGACAAAACTTTAGAGCTTGATTTCGATGTGTTTACAGACGTGAAAATCCACGTGACAGAGAACAACTCAGAGGGCCTTTCAAGTAAAATAGTATTATAAGTATATTAAGACTCGCTTGGGCGCCGGTTTTCCAAAATTGGAAAGGGTGCTGAAATAGAGAAACATTATTAATCAAGCAACACCTGGACAAAGTCTATGGGGCCATATTCTATCCAGTTTGTTCATAGGTCACAACTTAGTCACAATTCAGTGACTATTGTGTTTCCTCTTCTAAGAACATGTGACATCAGTTTTGATCCATCACAGAAAAAGCTCTCTCTGCTTTACATAATGGCAAATACATGGCAATTGTCGTGTCCTTGCTACAAAGGTGATACCTGTGAATACAGTTGTGACTATTTGATAGAATTAGGGTCCAAGATTGCACCCTGCGTTGGATATTATTGAACTTGTTATTTTAGATCCTGCGAAGTAAAGTATGGACGGTCTCTTTGCATAGATGTTAACTGTGTAAATAAATAATGTCACGTATTTTAACCATGACTGCTTATTTGAGTAAAAATTGTCATGGTATAGATAAGATAAGATAAGAGATATGCACGAAACTGCTGATGGTTCATATAAATTATTTATTGAAGCAAATAAATTATTGAATATAAATATATTGAAACAATATGCAATTAATATGATATTATGATGTAATCATATTGTAGTAATGTAATTTCTTATGATTTGAATATTGTGTTACGATAATGTTTTAAAAAGTAATAAAATATCGAAACCATTTCGAATATAATTGTTGAAGGGTTGTGTCAAAAACAAAGAGTTTGCAAGTGTTCTTGTGATAGTGACTGAAATTTTAGTTTTAATTAAGAATACTTTTTTTTATTTCATATTTTTAATAAAAGTGTTTGTTATAATGTGTGCTCGATGCTCTAATGAGCAAAATAAGCTAGTGAGCAATCATGGAATCGGCGTCCATGGCCTGCATAAATATATTGATTGACGTTGTACTACTGGATGTCAATGATTGTCTCACTTCTAAATGTTGTCGATGTAAATCTGTGAACTAATGAATAAAATAACCCAAAAGTTAGCTCCAAAGTCCAAAGCCCTGGGGCCAAACCCCTCAGGCCGAATTCTCATTCAGACTTCATTGTGAAAACAATTTAACATGTTAGTCACCTGGACTTTAATATTAAAGGAATGTAAATGAAAAATTATACTTTTTATTGTTTTTTAGTAAAGTAAACTCCATTTTATTATCAGTTTCGAAAAAACTTTTAAAACTTTTTTGTTTTACTAGATTCTTTGTATGTGAGAAATCGTTTGATTTATTTTTTAAATTCGAGGTTTTGTTCATTTCAAAGTTTCAACTTCCAGTAAAAAAAAAACACTCTTGGAATGTGAGTTTCCTGTTTTTTTTTTCAAATTTTCATTCCTCTACAAATTTTCAAACTCCTAAGTTAAATCATTAAACGTCAATTTCTTATATTTAAAAACTGGTTTACTCGCCATAATGTATGTATGATTTAAGTCTGACATCAATGCACTACGTACACTACGTTTCCAGTTCAATAGCAAATTGTATGTAAATCGTGTTAAACTGAAGAAAATGTGATGAGGTAGGGCTACTGTGAAGTTGGTAGAAGAGTTTAATTTCCTTTTTTTTTAAATAAGCACAATATAGTTTAAGGTTATGTTTTTTAATAAAAGGGGTCTTAATTTAAAACAATATGTGCGTACTTGTATGCATACACATGTAAATTCACGAACACCTATTACTATCATTTTCTGAAATCACGAGTGCATTGCCGTCATCTTTAAAACAAGCTTGAACAACACACAAATCCAAGGTTTTGTATTAAATGTGTGTTATCTACATTCAAACTTATGATTGTATGGTATACATAAAGTATAAGTTTAACGATGAAAGCCAATGAGGTGATAGATCACAATAATCTTTCTGAGGATCCGGCCCTATAATGTATTCTCAATAGATAATTACGTTTATGTCGTATACATGTTCAAAAGGAAAGTACATTTTATCTGTATTGCTTTTGTGTAGAAATTAAAATAAATTGCCTATATTTTATCCTGAACAATATCGTCTCAAAACAGAGTTAATGCTGAATAATTGTATTTCCAAAATTATAAACAAAAAGGTTTGTGCAATTAGCCCTAGGCAATCCGTGTGATGTAAATATAATGTCACTTACAAAGTGTTACAGAACCAAGGCCTCCTATATATTTGATCAGGTCTATGTCACGCCACTCATGTGAAGTTAAGTTGAACCAGGAGGGGCTGATAAATGTACTTTCCTGCAAAAATGTTGTTTTCTCTCAATGTATTTTCAATGGAAAAGGATTGGCAATTCAGTTAATTTATTGAAGGATTTGACACTTCTATTGGTTTAATGCAACATAATATCCTATTGTAAAATGCCAAACAACCAAATTACAATAAACTTTAAAATCGTGTAGAATTACATCTATTGAGTCATATGGAACATATTGTACCTGCATGTAATAAGCTTTGGTAACCAGCCATCTACGGATGATTAAGTAGGAGAAAAGTCAGCTTCGCCAAAAGCATGGTTTGATTCATGACAAGAATATGATATAAAGCTTCTCTGCAAAACAAACTGTATCACAATAAACATAGTTCAAAAACTAAATTAAAATCTCTAACAATAGAAGAAGTATATAAAATCTAATGCGGGATGGCTTGGCGAATTTTATATAAAACTAAAAATATTTTCACATTTGAAAATAACACACCAAATCAAATTGTTTAAAAATAACCCAGAAAAAACATTTCTTAAGCAGTTTTGGAACTTTTGTATGGATGGTAATAATATTTCAAGTATAAGTAAATAGCAATGTAAATGCTCAAATGTTGTGAATATAATTTAAAAATTGGTTTCGTCTATAGTTAAGGCATCAAAGAGACCTCATTGGCACTAATCTTAATTTACTTACAGTTTTACGCAAGAGCCGTACTTGTAGTTGCAAAGAACACTTCAATAAAATGACATGCCAGTTATGACAGAAACATTGCTCTATTTTCATTCCCTACAATCCTGCATTCTGTAAAATCTGTTTAACATTTTTATTTTTTACTATCTGTATTTTATCATTTCAGCCTTCAGGGCATAAATTATGTTTGTTGTAAACGATTACGTTATATTGCGAAAATGAAGACATGAATAAATGCCCAATACCAGCAACGGTCGTTGGTGTCTGAGATAACAATAATATTACACTTAAAATTTATAAAAAGGCGTATCGACTTCTATATTCACCAAGTTATATTATTGATACGTGTAGTTGCTAGCCAGTTGGCAGCATAGACTTTCATCATGAGCCACTATATATTAAAATTATTCCTTACAGTTTTGTTATTATCAGAAAAAATTACAATTTCATGTTGTACCCGAAGAACCTGAATTTTTTAAATAAATTTAATGTTACTCCAATGGGTAAACCAACGTTTGTATTCTGCTGTATCAGGATTAAACCTTCAGTTAGGATCACCGGTGGCTGGGATAGGGCCGGCTATCTATCGAATTAAATTAGGCCTATAGCGAGTAACAGCGACATGGTGGCTCAAGCGTAAAGCGCGCGACTCTGATTCGGGAGGTCCCGGATTCAAATCCCGTCGAGACCGCATTCCTGACTGAAGATTTTTCCTGAGGTTTTCCTCAGTCGTTAATGCGAATGCAAGGGATTCGGAATACACTTAGAGTTAGTCACCTGAAGAGGGTGACATCGGTTAGATTCAATGATATTTAACATCTATAGTAGGCTAGATCCCCAGTCATTGGTCCACGTCCACTTCCGTGACAATTTGAAGCCATCTTGAAAATACAGTTTGCATGTTAAAGTAGATGGGAGCAATTTGTAGTCCAAATATTTTTCAAGATGGCTGTCAGGTTGACAGTTGAGCATATTGGCCTTTAACACCAAATGATTTCTTAATTCCCTTATGCAATATCTTCTTATTGTTTCTGTTTGTTCAATCCCATGCTGCACAAGCTAAAACCACATCAAAACAATCCAGAAAAATATTTTATTGTATTAAAAAAGCATAAATTAAAGAGCCACATCGCATTTTTGAAAAGGTTAGAAGATAGACGCTTCAATTTGGTACGTTCGCGCCTGTGTGGACGTATTGGAGACTGGGGATCGTTGGATCATGGATCTAGCCTATTATAGAAGTTAAATATCATTGGTTAGCTTTGATTTGTACCCTACAGCGAGCATCCTTAAGAAAAAGTTTTTTTTAAAGTGTGTAACGAATTCTTTTATCGGTACACGCATGGTTGTTTCCATTTCGATCGTACCTGCAGCTGGAACAGTATCCTTCGTTTGGCTATATACAACTACACCCAACAAATTTCAAGTACCTACCAATTAACACCAGTTTAACGCATGGAGTACCACGAAGTTGTTCATGCAAACACTGGTAATTTAGTTGAACGAGACAATTGCTCTAGAAAACTAATCAAATAATTTGTTGAAAACAATAGACTTTTGAGAGCTGCGAAACAATCGATAATGAAGTGTGATTATTGTTGTGGGAAGGCAAGCGTGACAAACCATGGCAACAGCTATCATCGTGTTAGATTTGCGTACGCTCTGTACCGATAAACTAACACCCTACCGACATAGGTAACAAGAGCGATTCCCGCCTCCGGCAATCCTGACTATAAGTGTACCCAAGGTTTTCAACAGACGTAAAGGCGAACTCTCTCGTAAAGGCATTCCCTTCACAACTACGACAAGTAACCTTGCTAGTCACCTGAATAGGGTCAACCAGCGGGTAACAATTGAATTGTTGTGTTTTTGCATCCTCATTGGTTCGTGAGTGAAGTATTTATTTAACTTATAGAATCAACACTTCATGTTACGTTCTTTAGTTTTTTTTCATTTTTTTCATTTTTTTTCATTTTTTTTTTGTTTCCGTAACACATTCATTGATTAAATGTATCACGAGGATGGCAGAAAAGAGCAGAGCTCCAAACACACTTGGTGACTGCCAACCTTATAACAATAAATATAATAAAAGATAACAACATATCTATGTAACTAACATAACATTCGTAATCTTGATTTCTAATGGAAGGTAAAAGGATATTGTGTTGGATATTTATTTTTAATATTTCGTATTAACCAGACTGAAATGGGAAGAAGTTATACCAATGGATTTGAAAAGGAGAAATGCAGCTTGGGAAAAGGTTAACCAGGAGAGATGTTGGGAAGAAAGAAAAATAAGGCAAAAATTGGTGGAGGTCCCTGAGGAAGAAGACATTGAAGAGGAAGAAAGTGAAGTAGATGATGCAGAGGAAGAAAAAGATGATGTGGAAGAAGCGTCAGGCATGGCTAGCCGGCTTCAATAAGCCCGGGGAGCCAAGAATATGGTGGGAACCTCCCAAACCCTACCCGACTTAGTTGGAAATAGGGCTCGATATTAATTAATTTTGTATATCATATTACATAAATAAAAATAAAATTAGGAAGGAATGTCTTAAAGATGATTTGTTTGTAATACCTTTATCACTAACCTTCAGTCAGGATTGTCGTTGACGGGAATTGAACCGTAAGCTGAAGTATAGAATCTTGCATGCTGATACTACTTAATCATTAAGTGTGGTCTATTTTATCTCGAATATATAACTCATGACTTCCGTTAAGCTACATTTACGCGTGTCACACCCCATTAGCTTTTACTACTTCCCTGTCAATATTAGGTACTATTAACAAGATGCTATCACGAGCTTCAATGGTTTACAACGCCCCCTAATTTTAAATTGGGGACTGGGGAGACCGTCTGAGTATTCAGAAGGGGAATTAAGTAGGCCTAAGTTGCGAACAGAATGATGGGTTAAGGGTGATTTCCAAGTCATCGACATTGATGAGTGGAGGGTATACTTGAAGAGTTGAAGCCAAAAAACAAGGCAGAGTAGTTTTATTCGCCGATTGAGCAGTGGCGAGTATAAAAAAAAGTGTGTAGACGCATCCCACGATTTTTTTAGGATCCAAAACGCTGATGTTTTCAGAAGTTGTCGTACTGGAATAGGTGCAAGACTTGCATAGGTCTATATATATTTTTTAATGTTGCAAGAATGTTGACAAATTTGAGAAAACCGATCATCAAAGAAGACTTTTTGCCACAACACTTCACGTTGATGTATTTATTAAAACAACATATCTGTGACTTTGCTTATAGAATAAACTGAGCCCAAACGCCAGCAAAATGAATGACACAACTTTCAGACTAGAAAAAAAAACATGCTCAAACAATATTGAAAGTGTTGGTTTGAATAATTTAAGATATTTCAGTTCGTAAGTGGATTGACGCCTAAAGGCATCCAACCCAAAAAAGAGTTAGTGGACGCAGGCCATTTTTCGGGTGATCACCTGTTCGACCTCCTACCATGGGCAATCCTAACTGAAGGTTTATTCTAAGGTTGTCCTCAGGTCAACAGGCACGTGCTATATACCCTATCTAAAATAGAGCACATGGACATTTCATCACAACAATTATTTTCCTTCTAGAATATATCTCGTTACAATTGAAGAGGCAAGGTGTTCCTAGGGTAGTTGACTCTCAGATAATGAAATGAATCTGGGCCAATCTAACTAATCTTCCGATCCGTTTTGGACTGTTTGTCTCGTTTACCAGTACCAGAGAAAATGAACGCCCCATTCATTTGAAATGTTGTGTGGAGTTATTAATGCAGTTCTCGTTGAACGATTCATTTGTTTTTTTAACGTTTACCAATTTACTTATAAAAAAAATATTTATTCCTTGTTTAGCCTTGTTGATTCTGGCGTTGATCCGCGGGTGTTCACACTGTCCATACCACTGATTGCTATATCTCCTATTAAAAATATCGATCTTTGGTTGGTTATCGTTCACTTGTCGATTGCGTCGGGGCCTGCAGGGTTGGCTTGGTCACTTTGGTTTACTGTCCCCTACTGAAAATCAGTTGTGTGACTGAGTGGGTAGACTCTAAATACGGATGTATTATTTATTTATTTATTCAATAAAAAAAACGTAGTACAGAAATGGACGCATGTAGTGAAACAGATTTTGAAAAATTAATAACGTTACTTCTCATCAATTTTACAATAAAACAATATTTATTAACACCTTATTAAAAATGTATATTTTAAAGTGTTGTGTAGGCCTACTTAAAAAACACACGATTCAATACCTTATACTCTAATAAATATTAAGTGAAATCTAGAGTGTAAGTAAATAATGTTGTAGAGACTAAATTCCTTGTTGATTTAATGATTAACCGCCACCAGCCTAGCTCTACCTCGCTCTAGAGAGGGCTATTAACCCCACACTATTATTTAAATTACGTGCTAACTCTAACCACGAAGCCCGGTGAAGCAAGTCTAATTGCTCGTGATTCAGAGAGCAGCGCACACCGATCGCTTAGCGGATCACGCCTACTCTTAATGGGATATTATCTTCCTATCCAATGAGGTAGATTTATTCATGAACACATCAACGCGATTGGTAGGAATTCAGGCAAATCGGAGACAGAGGGATGATGACTTTTTGCCACTCAATTGCGTCCTAAGGGTTTTGTAACATTACAGCGTTTGACTTATATCATAAAGCCTTATCAAACACACTGCGTTTCTAAAAGAATCTTGATAATTTTTGGACACTTTTTTAATTTTTGTTCTCTTTTTTTTAAGGAGTGAGTCCTAAGTGAAAACAATTTAATTGTTATAATTTAGTGAGAAGCTTGATTTTGAGTAATCGTGGGTTCAAAATATTAATTATATTATCGTGTTCTGCGATAGATATGCAAGTGTAGACCTACTCGAATTGTGTTTCATAGTGATTGTGCCGGTTTCCTTGATTGTTATCGATAAGTTCTAAACATATTACAAGTGAACTGCGGAATAACTCACGGATAACCATGTTACCGTCAACGCAGCATCGCAAGCAACTTCAAACTGTGTCCGAACTGAGTGACAGAGCACAGGCGTTCTCAGTGGACGCTCTCATCGGGAACAAGAGAACTCAAGACCAGGATAAACAAGCCGAACAGAAAGGTAGGCAGGTCTACACACGCCATTTCACTTTCACCTTTAGAAACATTTTGTATTAATTAGCCTATCAAAGTTAATTTCATTCTTTATGGTTTAGACGATTTTTGTACCTTGATAGTACTCGGTATACATCAAGTTGTAATCTGTTGGTGCAACTTTATCTGTGGTGCGCGTACAGTGTTATAAACATGGATATGCGCAATTTATCCGAAACGTGATCTGCGAGGCCTATAGTGAAACAATACGTCCTCCACTGGCAATCCTGACTGAATGTTTTAGCGTATACGCTCAATTCATCACTTCGTTTCTGAGTTACTTTTTCAGCATTGGAGAGTAGGCCCTACCCCCGATAGCAAACGTGGCGAGAAAACATTTCTTATACTGAAAATTAAACTTAAAGGGGTATTCACCCACTTAACTCAAAAATTATATTTCATTCAGGCTAGCTAGTTATGAATTTAGAAACTAACAGAAAAATTATTGTGTCCACCATGACCCGATAAAAAATAGCAAACTTGGTATTTTTCGAGCTAATAGGTCCCATCGGCAAAAATTTCCCATAAGAAATAACATAGGGACGATCTTTATGCCCAGTGACCTTGGAGGGTTTTGACCAAAAAAATATTGGCCATTGTTGACGTATTCTGCAGCATTTTCTACAAATCCTCTATATTTAGTTTTGTAATTTGGGCAAGTGGTTCGGTCAACATATGCTGATTACCAAGAAGGGGTGTGATTTTGGAATGCATATTTTTGGTGTTTGAGGTTATATTTGGGTGGTTTCAAGACACGATGTTATTAAGACCCATTTTAGATTGGTATGGCGGTTTAGTATCTATGTGGAACAAAAAAGAAGCAGGTTAAAGCCGATTTAAGAAAACACCAATTTTCGCAAATTTCTGGATCAAAAAAAATAAAAATTGGCGTAAAATCACAGTTACAAGATATGATTTTTTATTAAATGTAGTATTATGCTATAGATTATGTGGTAAAAATAAAATGGGGGGGGGGGAATTGCCTCTTTAAGAGGGGACGCTGAGCTTGGCCCGACTCAAATACGGGCACGCAGACGATTGCAGCTGAACAGTTGGATATATCATATTCAAATTTTGCTTGAATGTTAGTAAAGTTCCTTTCCATTGATATACACACTTGGTTGCCAAAAATTAGCCTTAAAAATCAATGCGAGAGGCAAGTCCAACAAGTAAAAAAATCGAAAACATGGTTTTCAATTCAGGAAATTCTCACCCAACCGTTTATATAACGATAAAACCAAACTAACGTGCGCATTCACATTGATTTAAACGTTGATATCAGTATGAAATTTTGAGTTAAAAAAGTTTGTATATTTGGAATAAATTCCGGCATTTCACCAAAATTGAATAAATTATGGAGATTTCTCGATTTTGTTATTCTAAACCAATGAATTTATCTAAAAATACTCAAACTGGATCTCGTAGATTGATCCTATATTAACGTTGTTGTGAAATATGGTACCGATGTTGTTAACCGTTTACCCGAGAAAAAAAACTGAAAGCTGAGCGTCTAAACTCGTCTGCGCGCCAGCCTCAGCACCTCCTTTTAAAGGGCTATTCACCTGCTAAACTAAAAAAATATATTTCATTCAGGCTAACTAGTTATGAGTTTAGAAACTAACAGAAATATTATTGAGTCCACCATGACCGGGAAACAAATTGTCAAACTTGGTATTTTTCGAGCTAGGTCCCATCAGCAAAAATCTCCCATAAGAAATAACATGGGGACGATCTTTATGCCCCGTGACCTTGGAGGATTTTTATCCAAATAAATATTGTCCATCATTGATGTACTCTACAGCTTTTCCTGTAAATGCTCTATATTTTGTTTTGTAATTTGGGTAAGTGGTTTGGTCAAAATATGCTGATTACCAAGAATGGGTGTGATTTTGGAATGCATATTTTTGCGTGTTTGAGTGTATATTTGTGTCAGTTTCAAGACACGATGTTATAAAGGGACCATTTTAGATTGATACGATGCTCTAGTATTTATGTGGAACAAAAAAGAAGCATATTCAAACCTATTTAAGAAATTTCCTAAAACGCCAATTTTTGCAAATTTCTCGATCAAAAAAATTAAAAAATTCATGTAAAATACGGTTTCAAGATATAATTTTTTAAACGAACATTTTAGTGTAGTACTATGCTCTAGATTATGTTGTAAAAATAATTTTTGGGGTAATAGCCCCTTTAAGACTAAGATTAAAGAGAAATCGTCTTGACTCTTGACTTCCGTATTTCAGAGAATAGTGAGTCAACGGACGTAGACCGTTGCAGACAGAAGGTGTGTGTGGACTTGTGCGCGCTAGACCTCTGGAGGAAGTTCCACGAGATAGGCACCGAAATGATCATCACTAAAGCTGGACGGTAAGTCATACTTACTTCTACAGACTATCGGTCTGTAGGACTATTTTGCTTCATACCAAGGACAAGAATAATTACGATTATCTCAGTGGCGTAACCGGGGGGAGAGCTCTAGCACTCCCCCCTCCCCCCGAAATCCCAGCTTTAATATTATATTCTGAAAATCATCTAGGTTTACGCAAAAAAATCATCTATTAAGGCTGTTGGCTAAGCTCGAGAAACCAGGCTTTGACGCAAAACGCAGAGGGATCACTTAGAAGCTCTATCATTTATCCAATCGGGTTGTGGTTTGCACCAAAATGTTGAGTAAGAATGTGAAATAGTTGGTTTCAAGGCATATTTTCCAAATACTGCACACTTTTTTTATTAACTGATTGGAAATTTGACACCAAACTGTTAGTTTGTAGTAATTTCCCAATTTTGTGTAAGAGGCAATTATTTGAAATTTTAAAATCAGCTTTGATAGAGACTCACGCCTTTGTAAACAGCCTCCCAAAAATGCAGATTTTTTGGATGAAAATTAAAGGTCAAAAAGCGGTACGTTCTGGATGTGAAATTAGCTGGATTTGACAATCGAGCTATTTTTTTCTAAATGGACATTTAACATTGTAAAAAACGTTGGCCCGAGCTTGGCAAACAGTCTTAATTTTTCTTCTTTGCGTTCGGCAAAGCCCCTTAACTTCTTTTAAAACAGATAAAAACACACGTCAAAAATACGTATTTTTTAAACTTGCATGTGGCCCAAATGTGGGGTGCACCTCTACCCCCCCCCCCCCCCCCCATTGAGTTGTTTGTTAAAACCACCACCCCCTTCCACCAAAATATATTCCTGCGTACGCCACTGGATTAGCCTACCACTGAAGAATAAAGTAATTTTATAGCTTTGTCAACAAGCAGGGAATCGGGTAATCGGGGAAATGGAAGGGCGGTCGAACAGACGAACAGAAAAGTAATGCATATAGGCAGTGTTGTGACTTATCTACATAATTTATTTAGATAAAATCTGTTATCTATTATCTTATCGAGAATAATTAAATAAATCATTTTTTAAAATAAAAGTTACTTCTACTAGTTAACTACATTATGTTTTTCATAGGCCCGCATATTTGAAAATGACGGCAAAAGTTGATAAATAAATTTGCTTTTTCTGCGATATTTATTATCTTTTATCTAAGCAAAATTATCTAGATACTTATTTTTATCTATTATATTTTATCTGGATAACGTTTTTGCAGTTTATCTTTTATCTTATCTAAATACATTTTTTATGTATAATCTTTATCTTTATCTAGATAAAAATGAAATTATCTAGTCACAACACTGCATATAGGGAGCTTGGCACCCTAATTATACACTTCTCCAAGACTCAACAGAGGGGGGCCACAAAAAGTGCCCATAACAATTATTTATTCTATATGTTATTGCAAGATGTGCAGTTCAGTTATACTAGACATAGGGAATGGGAGGGGGTAAGACCAATATTGCTTTACTGTAACGGTGAAAATCAATTTCCGTTCCAATTCTTTCTCTAACTATGAAATATGGCTTTCCTTTTGCCTACTTAGTTGGCTCGTCTCAAGATGCATTGAATGTAGATTTGCTATTTGCCGCAATATGTTTTCATTAAGTTCAATTTATGTTCAATCCATGTTATCTCATGACAAATTGCCTATGAAATGACAGAATGATGATGTTTTGTAGCTCACAGCTCTTTTTGTTTTGTTCCCTGCAGGCGTATGTTCCCTACTATGAAGGTGCGCCTTAGTGGATTAGACCCAGCTGAGCATTACATCGTATTCATGGACCTCGTCCCAGTCGACAATAAGCGATATCGATACGTTTACCACAGGTTAGATATTCAAGACTTCATCTAGACAACATTTAGATTAGTTAGCCAAAGATGTAAACCATCGATCATAAATTAGCCAGCTGTGTCACGATATGGCGGTCAGCGGTCCCTTATTGTAGCAAGATATTATTCTGATTCCACACAGCAAATTAATTTCCTGTTACAAAGTAAAGTAGGTACTCATTGCTTTCTCAACACGTTTACATTATGACCACATGTCTTCCTAATTAATCCTCTCTCTTGGCTACCAAGAATCAACCCCTCTAGTACAACACGTGCTGTAACTCTAGGGTATTCATGAATCCGTGACACAACAGTCAACCTCTTCTTGCCAATATGTCTAGTATATAATATATTTATATTCCCATTTCCAACGTAAGTCGGGTCAAGGGGTGGCTACTGGCGAACCACCTATTTTCTTGGGCACACTGAATTTATTAACAGTGGCTTGCCCCTGTCATGTCCTTCAATTTATTCGTCTTCCATTTATTCTTCTTCTTGAATTTCGCCCTCTCCTTTCTTGCTTCTTCGCACTTTAGCTCACGCCATTTCCTTCTGTCCTCCCCAGTCTTTCTGCTCCTTCTTCTTCCCAACACGAATCTCTCTCTTCTACGTGTATTCATTTATTATTTGGTCTTACACTTTCCTCTTGGTCTTCTAGGTCTTCTAATGATCATACCTCCACTTTCAAATTCTGCTCTTGGTATTCTTTTCTGGTCCATTGTTTCAATATTTCTCTTCATATTTTACTTTTCTACCAATCTAATATTTTTACAAAATGCCTGTCAATACAAATATAAAAATCTATAAGACCCTTTGGATGACGTCATTCTGGTTCTGCTTATGACAGCTCAGAGTGGATAGTGGCTGGCACCGCCGAGGCCGTCGTCCGTCCAGTAGTCTACATCCACCCAGCGTCGCCCGCGCCAGGCCAGATGTGGATGGACCACGGAGTTGTCGCCTTCGATAAACTAAAACTCACCAACAACAGGAAACCTCAAGTCAAGGGACAGGTGACGATTACTTATGTTTTACGTTTTCTCTCTATGTTCTTCTTTGTTTTCTTCTTCTTTATTTTCTCTATAATAGAAATATCGCATGTCAGGGTTAAAGGTGGCTACAGATACCACATAACCCAACTCAAATGCGCGCACTCAGGTGTCGATAATTTCTGCTGAACGGTTGGTAATATCATTACCAGATTGTGCATGGATGTTAATTAAGTACTTTTACATTGATATCAGTAATTGGTTGCAAAAATTAAGCCTTAAAGATCCATTGCGAGACATAAGTCCAAAACGTGAAAAAATGGGATTTCCAAAACATGGATTCCAATTCTAGAAATTCCCTCCAAATTCTTTACCTTGCGATAAAATAATATTAACCTACGCGTTCACATTGATTTAAACGTTGATATCCAGTGTGCAAATTTTAGTTAAAAAAATCTGTACACTTGGAATAAATTCCCGAAATTTACCAAAATGGAGTAAATTTCGGTGATTTCACTAATTTTTAATTCAAAATCATTGCATTTATTTATAAATACGCGTACTGGATTGCATAGATTTATTCTTTATTAATTTTAGTGTGAAATTTGATAACGGTGTTATAAACCGTTTACCCCCAAAAAAAAAAAAAAAACAGAAAGTTGAGCGCTTAAACTCGTCTCCGCGCCAGCCTCAGCGACTTCTCTTAATCATTGGTGTTACTTCTTGTCTTGCATCATCAACAATCACTAATCACCTTTAAACAACACTTCAAGCTTAGAATCAGGAATGCAGCAGTTCGTTATTCTGCATCAAATACATCACCGCCGGAGAATGAGTTTGAAAATACATACAAGGAAACCTGGTCTTGCAGATAAGGTAGCGGGGAAACCAGTATCTTGAATGAGATGGTAAAATAGGACATAGAAAGCTTTGCAAAAAATACACATTCATACATTTTGCTAATTTCGAAAGAAAAGTCATTTTAAGTATGTTATACAGAATAATATTTTTTCGTGGAAATCCTGCCCAGGGTGCAATTCATGCCCCTCTTTAGGTGTACTAGGTATGTTGCGGACAGGATACTTGTGAAGGGATGTCCAAGGGCTGTTGAAGAGGACTCAATCTCTTGCATTCGCATTTAAGACTGAGGGAAACCTAGGAAAAAACCTTTTGTCAGGATTGCCAGACTCGACGGGATTTAAACCTGGGACCTCCCGAATCAGAGTCGTGCGCTTAAAGCTCGAGCCAACACTGTCGGTATATACACAGAATATTAATTCTTACGTAGCTGTGTTTATTATAACAATGCTACAAACTTGTCTTGTATAATTTCAGGTAACTCTTCACTCAATGCATAGATATATTCCTCGAGTAAACATCATGGCTACTTCGGATCTGAACACTCCGATCGACAAGCAAATGTCAGTCAATCAGTCGCTTACATTCACCTTCCCTGAAACAGTCTTCACCACAGTCACAGCGTATCAAAATCAACAGGTGTGGTATTTATATATTTTTCAATATTTTTAGCACGATTTTTAAGAAATTTGGGACAAATTTTGAATTTTAAACTTAAGCTACAGTTTTAGTTCAAATTTTAATTTTAAGCGAATTTCAAAAAGAAGATTTTTTTCTGAATTTTTTGTGTATTTTAAATTTCGCATATCTCAAAAATCAGTAATTCTACATTGATATTACATTTCCGGGAAAAACAAATTTTCACATTTTAGCAATTTTTGCGGATGTGTATTTTCAATCTTCTCTAATAAAGGTACAATTATTTATTTTTCAAATTCACTAAAACATTTTTTTCTAATGGTCAAACTCAAAAACCTATCATTTACCCGGATTTAAATTAAGAATTTCATGTCCATGATCATCGCCATGTCTGAAAGGGTTAAACATATTAATTCACAATGCAAACTTTCGCGTCCCGTTTATATTAAATCGAAGTTGTATGAGTTTCGGGATATTTCGCCACGTCACGGGTAAACATTGTTCGTATAACTTTGTGGGTAATATACATGAGAATTGAAGCTAAAACACTCCTCCTCGGCGTTGCCTTTTGATTGGTCAGGGTGACATATTTGGTCTCAAGAGTTTGGGAAGTTTTCTCTCCTAGGTTGCTGAAGTTACTTTTGTCCTCAGTTTTCGTGAAAATGTTACCCACAGAGATAACGAAACGCCAGGGTACATACAATGTGCGGGGAAATATCCAAAAACTCCTACAAGCACGAAAAAACGCATAAACAACAACAACAGCCTTATCCACTTTGTAAGAGAGCAAAGCTACCCCACATGAATCAATTCTGTCCGTCCGTCTCTCCGTCTGTGCGTTTGTCACGTTCCGCGGCTTAAACCGAACATGACTTCTTATTGACATGCGTTTAATTTTGTCATTTATTCTCTTCGACAATTATTAAGGATGACTCAGAATGTTTTTTGGTGAGCCTTTGGATCAGGGTGGTGCAAGTGAGCATGTATCCTAAAGGAGCAAATATATTAACCCGACACCTACACCAAAGCTTGAAGTAATTTCCTTGAAGAGGGGGGGGGGGGGCGACGCTTAGCTTGGCCCAACTCAAATGCGTGCACTCAAGAGTTGATGATTTCTGCTAAACTATTGGTAATATCATTACCAAATTTTGCATGAATGATAAAGTACTTTTCTGATATCCACTCATGGTTGCAAAAATGAGTCAAAAATGAGTCAAAAATGAGTTCAATTTCAAGAGGTAAGTCCAAAACGTGAAAAAATGCGAAATCCAAAACATGGATTTCAATTTTGGAAATTCCTATCAAACCATTTATCTTACGATTTACCAATTTAACCTGCGCGTTCAAATTGATTTAAACGTTGAAATCCAGTATACAAATGTACGGTACAAAATCTGTACGCATACAATAAATTCCCGAAGTTCACCAAAATTGTAAATTTCAGAGATTTCACGAATTTGATTCAAAGTCAATTAATTAATTTAGGAATACGCGTACTGGATGTCATAAATTGTTTTTTTTATTAACGTTCGTGTGAAATATGATCCTGGTGTTATTAAACGTTTACCCGAAAGAAAACAAATGAAAGCTGGGCGCGTAAACTCGTTCCATCTGTTGACCAAGTTACTTCTCTCTCTACTTCAGGTAGTCCCGTACCCGTGGGCGTTTAGAATCACCACCCTCCTTCATTACACCCAGATCCTCATTTATGATAACTACTTAGATAAAAATAAACTAAGATTGGCCGAAGTTTATTCTGAAGCTCAATTAACTAATAAAATTGTGTCAAAACATCAACCCCCCACTCCATCACCACATCACCACCACTACCTCCTAGTAAGTCGACCTAAACCATAAATTTTGTGGATTACTAACATACGTTTGCATATTACCTCTGATATGTGTGCATAAATATTCTCCTTCTTCACAACTAACTAATCGTCTTGTTTTCTCTTATCTTATAGATAACACGTTTAAAAATTGCCTGCAATCCGTTCGCTAAAGGGTTCAGGGAAGCCTTCAAATCCAAGTAAGATTTACTCTCTCCATTGTGTGTATGCATTTTATCAAACATCAAACTTATGGATTTTGTGCAGTCTGGATTGATTTTCATATGAGTAATTATTGATTAATTAAACGTGGTATACACAAGATTGAAAGAATTATAACCGAATCTTCTTTCAGGGATGGTGAATTCTACCACGACAGCAGACTAGCATTATCTATGAATCGAAGAGAAGAGCCAGCCTACGACTCACTTGTTTATTGCAATCTTCACCACACCAACCTCAGCAATCGGCGATATCTCCATCCATGTCCAACCACTCTATGCCACACTGTGAAACTATGTGAAAGCTGCGACGGATATCATAGACAACGCCACTGGTGTACGTCAGCACCACTGGTGCAGTGTTATTTCGGACAGTATGGAAACCAACATGAGAATAATGAGTGCAACAAAAAGCCAATACCACTCGATTTAACACTAGTGAAATACCAGCATGCGTTGCAAAATTATTGCACGTAAATAAACACTATACGTTGAAAAGCAATTCATATAAAGACATTGTATTGATTGAAATTTAAATATTAGCATTTGTTAAAAATACTTATAATTTTAATTAGAGTAAGTCTAACTCAAATTTGTATGGAATTTTCACTCACACTCTCATCTTTTTCACAAGACATGCCATCCATTGCATAAATACAAATTAATGTGATTTATATCTGACGTAGAGAAATAAATTATTATAATATTTTAATTCGAGATGTAAGACTTTTATGAAACGTAAATTTCGCATATGCAAATTATAGCTCGATCACAGTACTCATTTATTCTACAAATCTGCGCCTTGAAAAACAAATATAATGGATCATTGTTATCTGACGTGACGATTTATTATACCCAAAAGGGCTAATTTAACAAGTTTATTGTACGTCGATGAGGTTTAAGCGATGATCAATTACAATTATTTTTGGTGGACGTAAGTGATCCTGTATTTCAATTCGATTAGATCGAAAATTTTATTCTGAAAGTAAATTCAATTGATAAACAAACTTATGAGAAGAAATCAGTCAGAACTAGCTCTACTAGCACAGTCTCGCCTGTGGCAGTAAAATAATGTTAATGTAAATAAGATCAAGTGTTAGCAACGGACGCAGTTTCTCATATACGGTCCCTAAAAAGAACTAAAAAATCAAATAAATGTATTTTATGGCATGAACCTTTATACTGGTAAATTTTTACAACGAACCTTTCAGATGGGACGTAAAGCCGTTGGTCCCTTTGGTACTTTTCGAAAGGAGTAGGCTACGTGCTGGTACCGGGTTTCCCCTCCTCCCTTCTATTCATACTTCATCCTCATCTATCACCACACATCGTCTCGAATAGCCTTAGTGCTTTAATATGAGACGTTAGGCAATATCAAATCAATCAATCAGCCAGACTCTTTATAAGACAACTTCGATTTTAACTAACCGTTAGAGGTGCAATACTAATTTCCTCATTTGTCTAAACCATAGCCTCATTCTCAGTTCTACAGGCCTTTCTCTTTCAGTGCGCAACATTTTAATTCAATTTGGGTAGTTGTTGAGGTATTGATTCGCTGAGGTAATTTTCTTGAGGTACTTCCTAAGCCCTCATACACTTGTTCATACATTTATCTGTGTTCATGCTTTTATGACATTTTCTTAGATGTATTTATTTATTAAACTTGAATACAGCACTGCTTCCACTTTACATCTAGGCCCCTAGTGAAATTCAAATTCAAAACAATGGGAATCTGCTCAGAAAGTTCCTCTGGCTGGCCTTTAGGCCAAATGTGAGGATATTGATAACTTTTTTTAAGGCTTAGTATTCATTAAAATGTGGTCTCTCAAAATTACATATTTTATTATTATGAGATTGTAGCCCTATAATAGGAGGTAAAGTAATGGTAAAACAGCCAGTCCAGTCTCAGCGACCATTTTAAATATAATTAATGAATGCAATCGAATTGAATCTAATACACTACATACATTTTTGTAGGATACCTGCTGTAGGGTATACACATCACATTTAACCACTGTGACCCTCTTCAGGTGACTAACTAGGAATATTGCAGATAGGACGATTGTGAAGGGATGTCCGAGGGCTGTTTAAGAGGACTCAATCCCTTGCATTCGCATTAACGGCTGAGGAAAACATCGGAAAAAACCTTCAGTCAGGATGGCCGGTGTCGACGGGATTCGAACCCGAAACCTCCCGAATCAGAGTCTCGCGCTTAACGCTCGAGCCAACACTGTCGGTGAATCTAATTATGTACAGGCTATAAGTTGCTCAAGTCGTGAAGATTTAATACCAGTCTCTTGAATTTACTAACAACAGTGTTAAAAGTGTTATCAAAAGGGTAAACTACAGTTTTTTTTTTAGTGTGATTACGCATTGTGATTGGTCAATTGCTCTTCAAATCAGCGAAGAATTGAATAGTTTTCCCTGATCAGTCCACTGACAGGCAGTGTCAAGATTTGGTTCGTGTCCATGCGTTTATAATGAGTTTAAATTGACTATCGGATTCAATTTCTTTTAATTAAAAATATAATTTAGAATTCATATTATTATTATTATTTCGAAGATAAAAATCGGATGACATCCTCCATTGTACGTAAGTGTATCTGTCGGTAAAATACATCAAATTGAACGTTATCAAAGCTGAAGATAGCAGTTGGTATTTGTGGGTGTGCATTCTTTAGTATCATGTGATTTCGCGCCTGTTTGAACTGACCAATGAGAAGTGCGGAAAGGGGTAACACACGTCACACTTTGCATCCGGTGCCAACTGCAGCTCGTTACTCATCAACATCTAGCCTGCCCGGAAGTGTCGCCAGAATCACCTATCAAGACTACAGTGACTTCAACCTGTCAATAAGGTAAGACTCTTGCCATGTATCTTTTACAAATAAAGTTACCAGTACAGCTAATAAAATTTTAACTATCAGCTGTAGTACTTAGTACCGGTACATAGAACGTGAAATTCTCAATTAACACGAGGTAGGCTTTTAGGTGTCACGGGCGGCTATTTTGATTTGCCTTCGGATACTTTTTTCGAATGGGTATTGTAAGAAGCCAATTATCGAGGTTGAGTGATAAGTTTTTTATAATTAAGTACCTAGTTCTAATGTCAAACCGCTAGAAATACTTCAAAGATTTATGTAATTATCGTTAAATTAAGATTATAACACTACCTAGTCATGATTGTGGAACACCCTGAAGTAGGCCATAGCTTTATTACTTGTTATCCAAACCACCACTGTTATAATTATTCAATTTAGTCTCGCGGTTTTCTACAAGTTTTCAACATTTGGCAAATAAATTTTGAAAAGACAAGATTAGAATTAGGCCCAATATAATGAAGAAGACGCATCCATTCATTCACGTAAAGAAACTGCTTCTGCGTTCTAAGGTCCTCTTGATATGGCAGGTCACAGGCTCGAATGCCACACCGACATTTCGAGATAAGTTTCTTCAAGACGTTCACAACTGTTAGAATATTCCGATCGAGGTCATTACGGATGCACAACACACGCATACACACGTATACATCAGGCTCTTTCTAGTTTAAATTATATTCTGTTGCTTCATTATATCTTTATGTTGTTTATTTCCGTCAAGTTTATGTTCATTTTGTTTCACGTTCTTGAGAAAATCTATCCTTTTGGATTTGGAAGCTGTTTTCTCTCCCTTGTCGGCCCAATTACAAATAAATAAATAAGTTAACACAAACACACTACTATCTTGAGAAACACTATGGATTTTGTATCGTATCCTACAACACAAAAATTTAAGTTGCTGGGTTTTCTGCACAGGCAAGCTGAAATTTCACTCTCTTGATAACGCCCGGCCTAACTCGATCCAATCCAATACACAAGCGATAATCGCACTATGTACAGCACAGCTGATTTTGTTTACATGTCAACGCAACACTTACATTTTCGATGAGGGTAGTGAATAAATAATAATGTGTAGGCCTAGTTTGAGCAGTGAGTCCTGAAGGTCAGCGAGTCACATGCACGAGTGAACACATTTATTGTAGGTTACAGTTTGTTGATTCAAGAAGGGTGTAGAATGAAAGTTTTTTT